>JBCNJP010003503.1:0-36484 GCA_039602395.1 Deinandra increscens subsp. villosa | reverse complement strand
CCAGCCATTTCTTTGCTCATGATGCCAGCAACTTATAACCGGTGCAACCTGAAACCCAGTGCTCGGCCCATCCTCCTCCGCCATTGGTGGCCACCCTGTTAGCCCCCTCATAACTCACAATATTCTTGATTTCTTTAGCAAATTAAAATTGTTCTAACTTTTGCTTTTCTAGTATACGTCATATTTAGGCAGCATTGCATCAAGGGCATCAAGTATGGCTGAGTAATAGTACAACGCTTCCATAAACCACCCTCAATAAGGACTAAAACTTTTGGGGACAATTCATGGATTATTTTAAGAACCGAGTTTATATCACCTCGGCTCTCTTTCACCACATAGTGAAGTTGGAGAATGCTCTTTACTACTAAAACTTCGTTATATTAAGTTTTAATGTCTTCGGGCCTAAGAGTTTTCAAGCTGCTAACTCCAAATTTATGCCAAGTTTGTGTGCATAAACCTCCAGCTCTTCTCCGATGACATGGAACCAGTCAATAAGTGTTCCAATTGCTGTAATCCTAATGCGGCGAAAATTGTCATAATTTTGAAGGGTACGTTGAGATTTAAGGTACGTGCAAAAGAGAGCTCAGATTCACCCAATTAAAAGTCGTTTTGTACTGCGTCAATAGATATAGTGAAGAATATTCACAAATTTAAAATTTATATGTGAATTTGCATATCAACTTGATTCGAAAATTTACACGGTGAATTCAAAATGAAAATGTAAATTCAGAGTAACTCAAATTTCTGAGTGTTTCAAGTACGATAGACCACTAATATTTATAAGCAACGGTCCTTGGGATTTGTCCTAGTGGTACATCGTCTATGATAGGTGACTCATTGACTAAGAGGTAACGAGTTCAAGCCTTGAGGCACCCGGTTTTACCACCAGTTGGGTTGGGTTTTCTCTGGGGATGGTATAACACAGATACTCTCGGTTACCCAACTGTCAGGGTTTCGCGATTGTCGTAAATAACATACTTGCTAGATGTAACCTCGAGTAATCGGGTTTGATGTTTGTTGTTAAAAAAAAAAATATAAGCAACAAATGCTAGCTCAGCGTAGCTCTTATAGTCCTACTCTCTCGTCTATTACATATATACATTTTCGCGATTGCATGGTTTAAAAATTATTGTTGGTATAAAGTACATAAGTATGTAATGTTTCCAAAGAAAAGTCCAAAATGGATCAATTCATGGAATCACAAAACGGCCAAGTATAAAGTTGTTGTTTTATTTTAAAGAAGTTGATGATTTACCATCTTACCTAGCCTCATATAATATAATCCACACTTTATTTGTATAAATACTGGAAAGTGTGAATTACAAGACAGTCCTTGTATTATATTATATGTCAGCTTACATTTGTTGTAAGATTTGATTTATTATTAATATCAAAGTAAAATTTAACTAGTGGTTAATTAATTCTCCCACGTAAGGTTTTGCCTTACCTGGAGGTCATGGGTTCTATCCTAGGCATAAGTAGTTCTTTGGGGATTTATGGGGTTAGTTTAGGAGTAGTATAAGTTTAGCCGTTCAAAAAAAAATTAATTCTCCCACGTGTTGTGACAAGTTACATGCGACCCATAAAACAGTTAATTAATGGAACCTCATACGACTTGGATATACAACTAGAACAACCTAAAAAGAAAATAAACAAAGAATTTCGTACTCAAAAAACAAAATTAAGACATTAATCCAAATACGAAAACGCAAATACAAAAAAAACATAACAACATTCACTTATATGATAATATGAAGAGAAAAAAAAGAGAGAAAAAGAACAGGGTAAAATAGGTTGAGCTTGTATGGGAGAGGAGGGGAGCAGAACTTGTGTCCTTACGTCTTGCCGTCCCACTTTTTTCTTAACAGCTAATTTTCGCCAACTCCTTTTCAACAGGAGTTAAATCTTTAAACTCATGAGATATTTGATATCTACGCCACTCCTTCTCTTTATTCTTTAAAAGGATATATATCTATAAAAGAGTTGTTTAAAAAGAAAACTAAAAAAATCAACCAACAAACAGGGTTACACGTGATCCTATTTAACAAGTTGTATTTTGCCGTAGTCACTAACAATTGATGCCCAAACCAACACAAATGATTTGATTTAATTGATTTGAACGAAACTTGCCGCAAATATTTTATGTTTCGGTTCGGTTCAGTTCGTTTCGTTTTCAGTTCTTTTCGGTTCCGACCCGGTGCAAAGTTTTAGAAACAAATGAATTAAAAGAAAAAATCCAGGGACCATTTTGTAACTCTCAACAAGAAACATACAGTTAAAAAGGCATTTCAGTATCAGCAGAATTGAAGTTTGTTGGAGATTGAAAGGAACAGAGAGAGATGGAGGGCCTGATAAGGGCTCCCTGTGCACCGTCGTTATCTTCGATGCGATTATCATCTTCAACGGATACCGTTATCAGCTTTTCCTTACCTACCATCGCCGTTTCCGCCTCCAACCACCGGAATTTAGCTGCATTTCAATCGCCGTCTCATCTTTTCTCCAATTCACTGTCGTATCGTATTCATGCAATCAAGAAGAAAAACCCTCACAAAACGCGCATATCTCTTCCTAATTTGGTGGCTTCAATGGTTATTACCTTATAATCACTTCAATTGTTGCAAAATCACTGGTATTGAATTGCTAATTAGGGTTAATTTGACCGCTGTTTCTTATTTGTGTATCGATCCAGGAAGTGGAGGAATCATACATTATGATTAAGCCTGATGGTGTTCAAAGAGGACTTGTAAGTTTCAATTTGAGTTTTAACCAAAAAGAGCAGAATATTTAGCTTAATGTTATTGTTAACTATTACATCTGTTAAAGCAAATTTGGGGATTAGTTCAGGTAGGAGAGATCATTTATAGGTTTGAGAAGAAGGGATTCAAATTGAAAGGCTTGAAGCTTTTCCAGTGCCCCAAAGATTTGGCAGAGGTTTGTTTACAGTCCATTAATTTTCAAGGTTTTTGGTTATTATAGCTACACATGCAGAAGATGATAAATAAATAATAGTGTGTTGATCATGGTTTTTTCTTTTTTTTTTCTAAGTAGGTATTTTTTGGTGAATTTTGATAAGAATGGACTAATTTCCACCATTTTCTTTTTATTTAGATCAATTTCTTGTTCCTTGCAATACAATCTGATGAGCGCGATTGAAATTGACAAATGTTTAGTTGTCTTTTCTTTTTCCATTTTGCAAATGGTTTTATAGGAGCATTACAAGGATCTGAGCTCCAAGCCGTTCTTCCCCAAACTGATTAGCTACATTACATCCGGTCCTGTTGTTTGTATGGTAATGTTTCTTGGTATTTTCACATACACTTTTTGGCTATCAAAAGTTAGTTAGATCATTGGTGTTGAATGAAATCATACCTTTAATATTGATATTGTATCTGACTATTTGGCAAGGCTTGGGAGGGAGTTGGTGTGGTTGCATCAGCACGCAAGTTAATTGGAGCAACAAATCCACTTCAAGCTGAACCTGGCACGATTAGAGGGGATCTTGCGGTTCAAACCGGAAGGTTCAAATCCTGTTTCTTATATATGTTTTAAAGATGATTATGAAATAGGGGAAATTGGGTTCATTCTAACTTTCTTTTCTTGTGAAATAAATTATGTTTGAACAGAAATGTGGTTCATGGAAGTGATAGCCCTGAAAATGGGAAACGCGAAATAGGTAAAAATCGTTACTTTACATACTTTGCAATATCATCTTGTATTATCTTCTTTCTTATTTTTGCGCTTGGGATGGAACTAGAGCAAATACTTGAAAATTAGATTGAAGCCGGTCGACTATTTGGCAAGTAACCTCAGCCATCATGCACTGCTCAGGAAAGGGGTGTTTGGGATTGCTTATTTAAGAAACTTATGCTTATAAAAGCAGTTTAGTGGAGAAAAAAAAAACTTATTTCACCCTAAGGGTATATTTGTAACTTTTTTCTACCATGAATAGTGTTAATTTGAAATAAGCAATCTCAAACAATATATTGAACTTAACTTATTTAAAAAGTGTTTCTGTGCTTTTAAAAAGATGCAATAAGCAAGTGAACTGATTAAATTGACAATCCCAAACACCTCCAAAGTTGGTCATCTGTGACTATGAAAGGGCAAAATAGTAAATTATTGTTGCAACATGACCTTGTTATATTTTGCATTTTTGGCTTCATTTTCGTGACAGCTCTATGGTTCAAAGATGAAGAATTAACTGAATGGACACCGGTTCAAACTCCATGGGTGATAGAATGACAAGCATCAATCCAATAATCCATTGATAGAGCAATTCAGTTATCTTTGCAGCTGATTAATGTACAAGGATAAGATTGTGTGACACAACTACAGTTTAATGTTGGTGTTATTTTTATTTTGTAATGTAATTTGTATATGACTAAACATTTGACCCATTTGATCAAATATATAAAAATATAACAATTGTCACATGAGAGTGTAAGAAAATAATTGAAATTTTATAACATTTGCACTGGATAAAGACTTGGGATTTGCTTTAGTAAAACAACATTATGCTCTAAAATCCACCACATTCACAATAACAATAAATGTCCAGCTCTATTCATAAAGACAAATTCAGATTCATACTTCAAACAGGTGATGGTGGATCAACTATACATCCCTCTTGGAGTTCAAGATCATGAGAAGGCGATGTATTTGTAGAAGAGCCATAATCCTCCATCGCCATTGCACCATCATCAGATGAAATTATTTTGTCATTTCTTAAAGCCTTGTATCTTGAAAACATGTAAAGAACTGATAAATTCCCACGCGGTTCCTCTTTTGAAATGATCATAGACTGGCTATTCTCCGAGCCAGAAAACGAGCCCGAGCCTGTGGAAGCATAATCAGCAGCATGCACTGCTACCGATGCTTCATTAGATGTGATAGTGGACATTGATGGACTTGTACTCGGGTTTGAAGATTCCTCGGGATTTGAACTTAGATTGAGTTGAGAACCTTGTTGAAGCTTTAGCAGTGTCCTCTCTACATAACAAGATTGGCATAAAGTTGAAACTGAGTTAGAACTTGAAGAATCAGAATGTGAAACTAATCATATAAGCACCAATATAGAACATTCTTATGAAATGCTTTTAAGCAACTAATTAAGAGATTATTAAGCAATAACATTCTTAATTTAGCCATCCTTTCAAAATCCAGCCAACATTGGACATATTTGATTCATTGTCCACTTAACAGCAAAGTGCAAAAAGATCACAATCGAACGTATTCCAGATTTTATTTCATTCACCACGAAAAAAGAAAACATACACGGCTCAAGTCAACACGTAGGGAAGACGGGCAACAAGCTGCGCCGCCAACCCCTTTTGAATAGCAAACCCTAGACGTATTCCAGAATAAATTGAAGGATTTATACATGATTAGTATGCAACAAAAGGTATTCATGATGTTGCCAGATTTCAGAAAGATATGTAGTTGTTTTGATAATGAGAGTTTGTTACCAGAAAACTAACACTGCTGAATATGAATGGAAATTGCAAAAACAGAGGAATTGGCCATGAAGTTGAATCTGAATAAATAAATAAATAAATAAAAAGGAATAAACATTTCAATTATTTCACAGATACTAATCTGCACCAGTTCCTAGATTTTCAAATTAAACCTAAATTAAAATGTTTCCGATTCGATTTCCTACAAAAGAGAAGTCATAAAACGAGATTCAACAGAAAAAGGTTACATATGTGAATTGAAAAGATGGTAAGAAGAAGAGAGAGAGAGAGAGTACCGTAGATGGAGAGAGAATCGTCTTTGAGAAGCTTAGAAGGAGTCCGCTCCATTTCTAGAACTTCCAGAGAGCTCAGAGAGCATGCCCTTACCCTCCCCAACATCCTCTCTCTCTCTCTCTCTCTCTCACACACACAAACACACACCTGTTTGTAGATTTTCAGGTGTAGTAGAGAGAGATGGATTGGCGGGAATCTTTTGAGAGGATCTGATTAGAATTTGGAAGCGGGAAAAACCACATCCGGAGGAATAGACGAGAGAATTTTATTGATTTTCCGCTAGCTAGGGCTACTCTTCAATTTCCCCCCTTTCATTTTATTTTGAGAAAATTACAGTTTTAGTCCCTAAACTATATACTGATGTTCAAATAAGGTCCAAAAGTTCCCTCTTGATTTGCAAGAATATAGTGTACGCTCCCGGCTGCTCACCAATTAACGACGGTTCAATCTTGTAGTTAGTAGTTTAATGATTTTTTTTAACAACAAAATCATCCTCACAAGACACTACACTTACATTATATGACTTGAATTCACAGTCTTTTGGTTAAGGAACCATCACTCTATCATCAAACTTTCACTTTCGAAACAATAATTTAATGAAATTTAATTATTGAGACTTCGAGAGTATTTTGCAAAAACTCGAATGGTTATCTCTAGCTTTTTTTTTCTTATAATAAAAGTTGATTTTCTTTATAACACGATATTAATTTAATATTTTTTTCTCTTTCTTTTAGGATAGAATTAGTTTACCTTCTAATTGACCTTCTGATTACTGAACGGGTTGTATATTTGTAAAACTATGCTCAATGTTGTATGTGGCAATTCGACCCATATATAACTTGATCACACAATCAATGATTGAAAAAAAATGATTGAAGTAAAGATAAGTCAAGAAAACTTATATTGAAATAATTATTTCTCAAAGTACTATAAAAGAATATGTTTTATCATATTATTGAATGGGTTGTATCTTTGTAACATTATGCTCAAATTCATGTGGCAATTCCGCCTATATATAACTTGATCATGCTGATTCAAGTACGTATAAGTCAAGAAAACCGACATCAAAATAATTATTTCCCTAAGTACTATAAGAAAATATATATGTTTTAACAAGAATAAGATGACTCTTAAGTCTTAACATTAAATACTTTGGTCTACCCAAATACAAGATCAGGAAAAATAAGACTACATGTTACAGATAAATTTTCTTATTTTCTTTTTGCCACCATCGTTGTGTAAATGATATTCAAATTATTCATAAAATATATCAATATCTAATTACAGATGTTCTTATTAAATAACAATACTTCAAATGTTATAAACAACTTCCAAGGCAAAGATACAAGTTACAAAAATCAAAACTGGAGAAAAGATGGTCAATTCATCTGTAACTTCGGTTGCCACCGGAGAAAAAAGTGGCGGTTTCCAGCTACTTGCTCCACCTCGACGGTCTTCTAAAGAACCACCGTCTAAGACGGTTTCTAGACCTCAGGTTCTCGCCTGAAACAACAGAAGAAAGGTTAACTAATATATCAAGAACAACATGCATTAAAAATGTGTGCAGTACCAACCAACCTTTTAGCCTGCCAGAAAAATACAAAGCTTCCTCGGCAAGAGGTCGCCATTCCTCAGCACACGAGTAGTTGACCCCAAGACCGACACTAAGCCCTCTTAATAAGTGAACTGTGCGTAGGACCGAAAACAATTCCTCTGGGAAGGCCTAATCAACAGTAACTAATCGCTTAAAATCATAACTTTCACAAACAAGATAAACTGTAAATGGAAAGAAAATTTCGGTCCTTTTACTCTTAATTTGTATTCTTTATTCCTAACGGGTCAAATAAAATAGAAACGGGTCAAATCAACTTAAGAGTCACCCAAGTAGATGTCATTATGATAACATAGTTTTCAGTGGACAAAAGGTGTTTGCGGGTCAAGACTTAATCAAGTAATTTTCATGAAACCTGGGTTGACAGTAACTTTAAGAATTCAACAAACAAACACATACCTGAACAGCAATTTTCTTTATCGTAGAATCTTCGGCAAAAGGCTGCAATATCTTGACGCCAGGTGGCAGCTTTGTGTCAAACATAACCTGTGCTAACTTGAACAATTCTGCCCGTTCATCCTCGCATAGACTCAAGGTATCAATCCCAAGCTCCCTGGTGTAATTATCAATGTAAAATAGCAAACAGAAATAAATTGGAATCAGATAATACACAAAACCCCAGAGATATAATTTGAAGGTTGTTGGGTTAAAAACCCCTGTTTTATTGCATATAAACGGCTAGTATAGATATGATAACTCTTGCAAGTATGCATGTTTACCTAAGGCCGTCTGATGCCCTAATATGATCGTTATCAGCAATAGCAAGAACCAAATTAGCATACCCGAGCCTCAAGGAATTTGGAAGTTCTTTGACTTGACCATAGTCAAGCAACGCCACCTAAGCAAAACAAAATTTGGGAACAAGTTTGGAATCCAAATGCAATGTTGAATGAGTCAAGAATCTTGATGAAAAGCAAAAGATTCAGTCAAGTGAAATTGTTATAAAGTACCTCTGAGCCTTTACAGATGAGAATATTTCCAGGGTGTGGATCTGCATGAAAAAATCCACTCTTGAGTATCATTTGACCATATGCAAGAGTCAAACTTTTTAAGATGTTCCTGCATTTAAAGACGGTATAATTTAGATGTGCGCCTTTTCAATTATTTGAAACCTATGTTGTAACTTCTAAGGACACGGTATGCAGAAAATTATGGATGTATGTGTTGTAAAACTCGTAGAGAAATTAACTTGAAGGGGTATCTTTTGTATATAAACTAAAGGAAAATAAAAGTTTCATACTCTCGGGTCAATGGAGCTTACTGCTTTGCTGCTGCTGCAAGCTTACCATCAGGATTTATTCCTCTTTTTATAATTTCATCTTTCAGGTTCAGAATTGGGATTCCATCTATATATTCCATTGTCAACACCCTCCTACTCAAGTGAAAAAGTAAATTCACAGTCAGAAGTCGATAATTTGAAATACATGCAACTAACATGATTAATTCAACGCACTAGAAACTGAAAAAATTTAACATGTTCAAGTCTTCATTACAAAAAAAGGGGGTTACAATATTTATATTTCTATTGTTTATAACAAATACGACAATATTCATACTCACCTAGTGACCACATCCTTGATCACCCGTGGCACCTTAACAACAGTCTTTTTGTTATTTTCACTCAAAAACCTTCTAATTCTATCCATAGCATCCGCTTCCCTTGTAAAATCAAATTCATAGACTATCTTGAATTGAAAGAGTGAACATAAGATTATAATCAGCATATACACAACGAACTTCAGAAGTAGAAGTATTACAAATTATGATGTTGAAGTTTAAAAAGGATTACAAAGGTTCCAGCTTTTAGACTCAAAAGACAGTAGAAGACGCAATTGGTGCATGATGATATATTGATATATAATATATCGAATACGTAAAGTAAGAATTTGACAAAATTTGACTATGATCATGACTTTCTGACTATTTAGGGCCAATAACAGATTTGAGAAACAATAAGTTGCTTTAGAATAACTAATTATAGAGATAAATATAAATTAACCAAACTATCCCTTACTATAGTAAAATGATTATCTTATTGACTTATTGTAATTCTACAATTCATAATAATCACTTTCAAAATATATAACAAGCCTATAGAAATAATATATATGCTTATAGCACAAGTGCTCAACTAACCATGTCAAGACAATATCAACTAATTTCATAAACCCCATACCCAAAGAGGTTCAGTTTTCACCTGTTTTTCCATTTCTTTGCATACAGAGAACAAATCAAACTTGATATCTGTCTTTTGTACACATAACGCAAAAGCTTGTAAATTCTTAAGATCTGTCAACATCAAATCTTGAACCCCAGGATGCTGCACCTGTAGAAAGATCATAATAATAATAATTACATCAAATGAAATCATAAGGCTGCAAAGGAACCGTTAAAACAAATGTACCTTCACTACAACATCTTTTTTATCACCTTTCAGCCTAGCTCGATGAACCTATATGGAATATCTAACAAATTACAGCAAAATCTTTGCTTATACTCGTGGGTAATAAACATGAAAGTAACCAACTAGATGTACCTGTGCAATTGAAGCGGAGCCAATTGGATCCCAATCATACCTTTCAAACACGTCATCAACGGATTTACCCAACTCATTTTCAAGAATAAGTCGCACCACATTAGATGGGGTTTTAGGGGCTTGATCACACAAGGTTACTAATCTCCGCACCCATGCAGCCGGGGCCAAATCAGGCTTCCCAATAACTTGAGCTACCTAACGAAAACCCAATTCATAATAAAGATTCAGTTTTTAGCAAACCCCTCCCAATGATAACACAATATATACTGGAAAACACCCAAGTTGAAATCATTGTTAATCTCCATAAATTAGAATAAAGAACACTGCCCAACAAATAGAGGGGAAAAAAACAACAAACAAAAAATTAGATCACAACAGTAAAGGTTCATTTTCTTACCACACAATTATACAATTTAGGAACAACCCATGTTAATTTATGGCCTGGTGGATCATAATAGGGCATAAAGATTAAAAACCTATATATAAAAATGAAAACTTTGAGTTTAGGATGATAAAGACTCGGCCTTTTGAAACAAAACAGAGTCAAAATTCTACAACTAACAGAGGAAAGCATACCCATCAGATAGTATGTGAAATTAAAGCCCATAAAAGGACATTGTAAACTCAAACCTAATAAAGAAAAACAGAAATTAAACCAACCTTGAGAAAGAATCCACCCATGTCATAGCACATGGAATAAATTTTGTCAGCAGCATGTTCATGCTGCCTCTCCCACATTGCATCTGCCTTCTCCACATCTTTCTCAAAACTAACCCTAAGTTGAAACACCTAAACAACACACACACATATCCAAATTCAAGAAAATAATTAAATAAACCCAAATTGATTCAAATATATTCAGGTGTCTTGATTATTGCCCTGCCTTATAACCAGTGTAGATATCAGCAGCCCTAGCCCAGAACTGAAAGGATCTTTGCCAAGGTCTAAACTGAGTAGAAATCTTTTCTTGAAATTCTTTGAGATCAATTGAAGGCATTCCTGCACTGTTGATTGATTTGCGGATTCTTGTGAACTTTTTCTTGAAACTAGATTAGCGGATGAATCTGGGGCTTACTTGTTTTTCAATCCAAGAGCATATGAGAGTCAACTTTCTGTTATGATCTTGGATTTTCTACCTTTTGGTGCAACCCTTTGCTATAAAAGTAGGAATCTTATTTAGCGAGATGCCTTGTGAAATGTGAGTTGAGAGTTTTTTTTTTTTTTTTTTTGAACGGCCAATCAATTTATTAGAAAAACACTAGCAAGAAGCTAGAATTACATAATAAGTAAAAAAAAGGAGGGACGAAAAACAACAGTAGAGAAATACTAACCGAGCCAAGGTATCTTACTTCTATGTTTACACCATAACTCCGACACATTTTTTATATCCTCGACAATTAGATCTTCCGTTCGCCTCTCCGCATAAAAAACGAAACCGTTCCGATGCTTCCATATGCTCCATAAGGTTACATAAAAGATCCCACAGATGAAAAGTTTCTGATCCTTAGAGTATTTCCACCCATTAACAGCCGACAACAAACCTTCAATAGAGGAGAAGGAGGTCATAGGGATTTTGCACCAAGCAAGAACATGTGACCATACATATCTTGCAGATTGACAATTAACAAGGGCATGATTAGTCGACTCCGGCTCATTATGACATTTGGGGCACAACTCCTGAACTAAAATACCCCGTTTCTGTAAATTAGCATTTGAAGCTATCCGGTTTATGGATGCCCGCCACACAAAGAAGGATACTTTTTTAGGCACCCAGTTGACCCATTTAAAATTTTGGGAAAAAGATGGGAGAATTTTTTGTTGTATATCTTTTCTAGTCTTTGCCACTTCAAACTCAACTTGATCCTCCAGACCCCATTTCCAACAGTCGTTGATATCGATAAGGCCCGGTATTGACCAACCACCACATATTTCAGCCCATTCCAACAACCGATAATAACTGATATTTTGCTTCCAATCTCCAACCAATAACCGGCGGCCCTCAAACTGTTTATATCTTTCAGAAACCAAACAAAGAGGGTTTTTTTCCGCTCAGTTTAGTCAGGTGTCAAATGTAAATAAACAAAATTAAAAGAACAAAAAAGGGGAAAAAAGATTTTAAAAAAAAAGAAAAAGGGAAAAAGATTAAAAAAAAATAAGAAGTAAATGGTGTAAATTGTTGTTAAAAAAACTTACGAATTTAATTTTACCGCTCAGTTTTATTGTATTTAACCGTCCCGATTTGAAATTTTAAAAACTATTTAAATTGTAGGTTAATGGTAGTTAAGTGTAGGTAGTAATACCCTTTTTTTTTATGATTTTGAGAGTTCAAGTTACTTGCTAGATTATAGAATAATTTTTATAGACCCGTATAAAAAGCATCGTTGAAAGATAGATAGATAGAATCGGATCATATTTTGATATTTTACGTAAAGTCTTATTTACTAAACTAGATGAATGTCGGGCATAATTTCTATAGACCCAAATAAATAATTTCATTATTTTGTTTTAAATTAGTTAGATGTATATGTGATTTTCACTTTTAAGTTGTCTATCAAGTTATTTGATTTTAAAATCGATTCAACTAATAAGGTCCGGCTTATAGAATACATGCGTCGAAATCACGTGGATGATCTTCTAGCCATGTAAATCTTTGAAAGATTTCGTTAACAACTATGCATTTGTCATGCTATATACTTTTACAGCTTGATGCATAAATGACATTAATTTTAACTAAAAATATTTTTTAGTGATAAGTATTGTGAGAATAGTGAGATTAAAATTAGGTGTATATTTGTGATTTCCATCAATCTTTAGGTGTATATTGGTTTCGATTTGAAAATGATTTCATGTACATGGTTGTTGATTTCAGGTTTCTTTCTCTTCTAGCGGTGGAGATTTTGGGTTAGGTGGCGACGATTTCTAAGGTGGCCGATGATGAATCCAACGAAATGACTGGAATCATATTTCTATTGGATCTTTATGCCCGAGTAAAGACATTCGATCCGAAAATGTTACACCATGGGCAATGATTAACCCGAGGATAAGTAATTGGTTAAATTATCCTACACACGAGCATGCGAAATGAGTGGAATAATTATCACAAAATATTTACTATGGGATTTTTATTGGACAATAGAGTTAGTTAAATAAATTGTTATTGAACTTCACTATGTTCCTGAGTTTTATAAGAGAAGGAAAAGAAAATAAATGAAGTTAAAAAGAGAAAAAGAAATAAAGTGATTTTACGTTCAAATGTTTTGAAGGAAATAAAAAAAAAAAAAGTGATCATTTTGTGTGTTTCCGAGTCGATGTTGCAATTGAATTCGATTTTTATGGGCACGTCAACACGCACCAATCGCCTACTAGTTTAAAACATTATAAAATATTAATAGACTAATAGTTGAAAGTTCCATATAGTTTACTTATTAGATTTTAAAGTAACTAATACTATTGTTTTTTACTAATGAAGGTTACTAATCCTTTTTTTCAAACAAATCTGAATGTATTGTGTTTAATATTATGTTTATATTTTTTCATTAAAGTGTTAAAAGAATTATTATAATTGTCTTTTCTTTTCATATCACAATGACTGACTAATCTTACAAGCAACATACTAAAAGCTTTGACAAATCTTACAAGCAAATGAGTGACAAATCAAGCAAAAGAGTGTGACAACTCTTACAGCCAAAAGCAAAAGAATGCACCACTTGCATTAGTATATGGGTTACTATTATGGAGATTATGATTATTGGACGTGAAATGGCCCGGATAGCATCCCAACATTGAAGTGTTAAATAATTGTTATAATCGTCTTTTCTTTCCATATCACAATAACTTTGACAAATCTAAAAAGCAACATACTAATAGTTTTGACAAACTTACAAGGCAAAGGAAAATTATAAGCAAAAGCAAAAAGACAACATCACTTGTATCACTATAGAGATTGCTATTTATTAAGGTTATGTGGTGGATATGAAATGGCTCGGATAGTGCCTCAACATCGCCTCCATGGGCCATGGGAGCTGCTATGGGTTAAAATTTTGGTTGCTCCGTTATAACTATAGCGGCTCCTTTGTTTTCAAATTTAAAATTTATATAACTGTTGAAAAACGATACGTTCTGAAAAAACACCCCCCCCCCCCCCCTTCTCCTATATAAAACATGTTTTTTTTAACATTTTTACCATAAAAACTCAACAATTCTTATACTCCTCTTTAAAACTCTTTAAGTTTTCAATCAACAATGTCATCATGGTGGGGCTTAGAGAAGGATGACGAATTAATCATTTGTATGTTAAGCGTTAATGAAGAGATGGGTGTGATTGATCCCGATGGTCCTGAAGGTGATTCTTATTGGGATCACATGAAAGAAGTACATGACGAGGGGTGCTTGAAGGAATTAATATATAACGAGAAGATGATGTTTCACGATGATCTCATTTCACCAAACCGTACATTAAAATACGGAATGAGCTAAAAACGAAATGGAAGAAATTAATCTCGGTTCTTTTAAAGTTTGACGTTTTATACTTAGGACGGATACTCTCGTTGGGAGGTCCGAAGTACGGGCATGATGAGCGTTTTGTTTAAGAATTCATTATCGAATATGAACGATTATATGGAAGGTCATATGGGAAGTTACACATTTGGAAGCTTTTAAATGAAATATATCCTGATTAGTTTTTTAAATAGTTTTTGTTGTTTTTTAAGATTGTCTTTTTAATCAAATTATGCATTTTATTTTTATTAAATGAAATTATGTTATTTAATTTGTTTATTTAAATTAAAAAAAAATAGTAATTGTGTATTGATTCATGAAAGACTTTATTACTACACACTTTATAGACATAAAGCCCCTGTTGACGGTATCTCTTCATGATGATCCCCGCACACATCAAGGCTTTGAAAAGAACAAGTACATTGCAATAGAAATTTCAGAACTTTATAAAATACATTATAAAATTTGTAAAAGAAAATAAACTAAGAAAATCAAAACTTTCACGTAATTTTGACCGCCTTTATGTTCTTTAAATAAAAAATAGATTTAAAAAGACATGTTTTAATAAGATATTATATTTTTTTATTTAAATAATAGAAATGACTATTCTCTGACTTAAATAAAGAAGAAACTACTATTTCTTTAAATTCAAAGACCACATTTATGTTATTTTTTAAACATGTTTAATTAAAAAGTCATATTATATAACCAGTGACAAAGCTTTATCATATATATATATATATATATATATATATATATATGGAGAGCCGAAAGTTAATATATATAAAACTTACACTACTGAGCGAAAAACTGAGAGGGCCGAAACAATACGTATAAAATTTTTAGACGAAATACGCATACATTTACAATTCTGATCGAAAAATGGCAGGACCGAGGCCTCCCCAGGTCCCTTATAAGCTTCGCCCGTGTAATAACCCACATAAACGTTAGGAATTAAGAATAGACATTATACCATGCGTGACCCAACTCACAGCATTACACACCGTTTCGGCCTAGCGTGGGTCACTCGATTGGTTTATTCACACCATTAAAACTTCCAACGGTAAAAAAAGCGAGACTTCCAGCGGGCTTGTCATTTGATTCATGCCACGATTCTAAAAATAGTTCAAGATCTTGAGTGGAAGGTGTAGTGGTTCCAACAAATGATGGTAAGATTGGTCTTACCACGTTGCAAAAGTACACCGCTGCCATTCGTTAGATGGCATGTTATTGGTCAGGGGATTCGTTTGATAAGTATTTGAAGATGTCTGGTCGTACGATAAGGGTTTGTATGCAAAAGTTTTCTAAAGGTATACAACAAATATACATCAGAAAATATTGAAGAAAACAAACCGCAAGCAATATTTTCTTCAAACCTGACCTATGATTTTCTTCAAACTTGTTATTGTTTCGTAGTGAGAGTCCATCTTAAGGGGTACTTAGGTAGGTAATGGTCTAATGATTTTTTAAGGGGTGGCACAAGTACGAGTTCAAGGGGTAGCACGGGGGCTACTCTTGGCTCTATACCAGTTTCACCCGTGCATAGCCTCCTAATAGTCAGTAAAGACTACCTCTTAATGGAATTATTAAGAGTTTTATCAAGGAGAAGAGAGAAGAATGCGACCTATAAAGGGTTGTGCATTAAAATGTTATCTCTTAACCATGCAACATCTTTTAAACATCTTAATGGTTTAGAGGCATTACACCATTAAGAGGTGGGTAAACATCTTAATGACCACCAAGAGGCTAACTAACAACCCCTAAATCTGAGTGAATATGTAAACATTAATCCCCTATAAATCATCACATCATCATTGTCGATGGGCACCGTGTTCTATGCGAGGAAACCATTACATTCAACCTAGGAGTAGGCTTTGAACCCCGACCTTCCATTTTAGAAATCAAACTAATTTCAACTTCATACGAGCTATTTATTAGTTTTTTTAACTAAAAAACATATATATTGAAAATACAAAGTAAATAAAATTTATCTATCTACTATGGATTGTAATGTGTAGATACCAACATCCCAAGATTATAATTACGTGTATGAGAGTCTGTATTAAGGTTTATCCGTAGGTGTCGTTTTGATAAATTGATGGTGACACTGTCAAGGGTGTGACGGTTCAAGACTTGGACAAAGAGGCAAGTGCGGGAAAAATCTACCACACAACGAAGAAAAAAAAAGAAAGAAATGTACAACGTCGAGGCTGATATAGTAAAGCACGATAATACGAGAACACTACCATAACGATACAGGGAAGGCCACAATGACGGAAAGATCACTCGAAACGACTCACCTATTACACATAACATGATGAGATTGGTCTCACTATGATCGTTAGGAAAGTTTACTTGCAACCAAGCCTTTCCCCTAATACAAATTCAACTTGATGGACCCAACCTTCAATACCCCAAAGTTGAGGTCAAATTAACGTTCACCAATCATCATATAAAACCTCTAACAAAAGAAAACCCTCGCAACACTCTGTTCTTCTCCGCTGCCGTGCCGTCGAGAATTATCATCGGAACTGAAACGGTTTTCCGGGGAAATCCGTCGCGTCAATAAACACTAGATAAACTATCGGAAAAGATGGGGAAGAAGACGAAGAAGCCAGGAAAGGGGAAGGAAAAAACGGAGAAGAAAACGGCCAAAGCAGAGGAGAAAAAAGCTCGCAGGGAGTCCAAGAAAGTCTCACCGGAAGACGACATTGACGCCATTTTGGTACTCTCTTACACAATACTATAACACATATATACTTATCGCCTGTTGTATTTTCACTTATTTTTTAGTAGTCACCTAAATTGTGTTTTTGAATTTTTAGCTAAGCATTCAAAAGGAAGAAGCTAAGAAAAAAGAAATTCATGTTGAAGAAAATGCTCCTCGGCCGTCTCCTCGATCCAATTGCTCAGTATGCTGCTTAATTTTGTATCGATTAGTTAGTCTATGCTGTGAATCTAGAATTGACTAGGTTTTGCTGTTGTCGTGTAGTTGAATATCAATCCTTTGAAAGAAACAGAAATGATACTTTATGGTGGTGAATTTTACAATGGTACCAAGGTTTGTATTGCTGTTATTATGTTATATTTCATTCTAGTTTTTGAAAATTGTGATGGAACTTACTCTGAGAACATTTTGCAGACATTCGTTTATGGTGATCTTTACCGGTATGATGTGAATAAGGGAGATTGGAAGCTAGTATCCAGCCCTAACAGTCCACCTCCTCGAAGTTCTCACCAGGCGGTTGCATGGAAGAATTATCTATATATATTTGGTACTTAAGTGGTAGAATTTGGCTAAATGATAAATCACATAGTTAATGTACTCACTCAATTCTTAAAAATTAGTTACATATGGACGTTGGGTGCCAAACATGTCAGTTTTCAAGTTTTAATTTGACTTGGATTCTAAAGTAGCACTCATATGTATAAAGGACTGGATTTCAAACAAGAAACCGAAGTGTAGCTCTTTTTTATATGGATTCTGCCACAGCAGATATGCATAACGAACATATCTGTAAAGTAACATTTTTATTGCCTCTAGGTGGTGAATTTACCTCTCCTAATCAAGAGCGTTTCCATCACTACAAGGTAGAATACTTATGGGTGTTGAATGTGTTTTCTTGTTGATGTATATTATACTGTATATGAGTTTTTCTTATGTGTGGAATGTTACATTTTTCTGTTAGTACAGGACTTTTGGATGTTGGATTTAAAAACAAATCAATGGGAACAGTTGAATTATAAAGGTTGTCCCAGTCCACGTTCTGGTCATCGGATGGTATGTTTAGTTATTTTGGTTGTTTATTCATAGTGCTTACAGTTTCAGTCTTCCAGTGCGCAATCCTAAATTTTTACCTTATTTGTAGGTTTTGTATAAGCACAAGCTTGTTGTTTTTGGTGGTTTCTATGACACTCTCCGAGAAGTGAGGTTGTTATTTTCTCTATATTTTGAGTTTTGATAACTTGCTCATCCCCAAGCACTAACCTAACATATTGAATGTTTAACTTAACAGCTAACACAAAAGCAATAATATTTGATCCTTTTATTTGGTTATTTTGTTTACTTCTGTAGATACTTCAATGATTTGTACATCTTTGATTTGGATACTTTTAAGGTAAAGCTGTGAACACATTGGCAACTCTATTCACTTTTTGTTGAACCAATCAACTAAAACAAGTTCTACGTCTTGCTGCAGTGGCAAGAGATAAAACCAACACCTGGATGTTTATGGCCCAGTGCTCGGAGTGGTTTCCAGCTCTTTGTTTACCAAGAAGATGTGAGTTAAATATATAAATTGCAGATGTATGAAATTTCTTGCTTTTTTTTATCACAATTTATTGTTGATTGTAGATTTATTTATATGGAGGCTATTCGAAAGAGATATCTTCTGATAAAAACAGCTCAGAGAAAGGGATTGTTCATTCAGATATGTGGGTGCTTGACCCTAAGACTTGGGTTTGGAATAAGGTATTTTTGCTTCTTTCAATTACTAGTCTTTTTTTTTTAATTTTTTTATATCATATAACGTATTATTTATTGCTCCCATATAACCTTTCCTTGACATGTGGTTTTAGGTAAAGAAAGGTGGGATGCCACCTGGACCTCGTGCTGGTTTCTCTATGTGTGTACACAAAAACCGGTCTGTGCTCTTTGGGGGAGTTGTGGACATGGAGGCTGAAGGTTGACATTCTCTTTAATCTTCTTTTGAACAATTGTTTGTTAATTATTAATTAGTTTTAATTGTATTTGAAGTATGAAACTGATTTCTGGTTTTGTACTGCTCTTTTTTGGCCTTTTATATTCTTGGTTTTGTTCTTTGCTTGCTAATTGGCCCAATCACATGTGCAGGTGATGTTTTAATGAGCTTGTTCTTGAATGAACTTTATGGCTTCCAATTGGACATCCATCGTTGGTAAATCCTACATATCCTTATCGTTTTTCAGTACAAACTTAAAGTTCATTGATTTTGTTAGTTTACTATAGTTAAACTTTCAGGTACCCGTTGGAGCTGAGAAAGGAGAAATCAACGAAAGATAAGGTATTTAATGGCATATAATAGTTGGAGCTTATGATATCAGTTTCAATCGCTTTTAAGTTATTGTTCTTTTCTTTCATAAATTTTAAATATTAAGATCACTTCTAGTGTTGTTCCATGCAAGTTCTGTAGCTTGTGTTATATTTACTTTTTATCTAAGTAGTAAAGGCGGCAATTTGGACCCATTTAGTTATGACAGGGAGGAGGGGGGGGGGCTTCAGTTTTGTTGATCTCTAGCGGGTCAATGTCAAACCTGTATAGGAGAAAATATAGCTTAAAAAGAAATGGGGCAACCAGGTAGAAAGTCGTCCAAAGTATACTTTTATGCTTAGTATCTCCTATTTATTTTCACTAAAAAATTAGATTATTATTGAAATAACATAATTTTTTGTAATCATACTTGACACCATCTATGTATTAAAAGAACCCAATTTTTTGTACCAAAAGTTATTGTGGGTTGACACTTACCTAACACACATCTTAGTCTTTGAGTCCTCTTGGTGCCAGTCTTCTTTTATAAATAAATTTCGTTAGTATAGCAATGAAATTGGTTTCTCAAAATGTCCATGCAGATAAAAAAGATTAAAGATGAAGAGACTCTTTGTAATGGTCCTTCAGACACTAGTGTTGATCCAATGGAGATAGTTACCAATGATGAAGATGAAAATATGGATTGTGACATTGATGACATCTCATCTAATATGGAGAAAAACATCAGGGTTAATGGTGGTGAGGTGGCAGTTAAATCTAATCTCAAGACCAATGAATCAAACTCAAAATTGTTGACCTCGTGTTCCACTTTGGAAGAGGTATGGTAAAAGGTTAAAAAACATTCATTTTCTTTTTCTTGTTTTATAATTTTGCTTGGTGGATATTCAGGTAGTGAAACCTTGTGGGCGTATAAATGCAAGCATGGTGGTGGGAAAAGATACATTGTACATCTATGGGGGCATGATGGAAATAAAAGATCAAGAAATCACACTTGATGATTTGTATGCACTTAATCTCAGCAAACTTGATGAATGGAAATGCCTTATACCGGTTTGTAACATTCTCATCAAGTTTATTCCCATGAAGTTAAGACGATTTTATCATAATTTTAATTCTTAGTTATTGTTTTCTTTTTGTTATTTTATATAGGCATCCGAGTCTGAGTGGGTTGAAGCATCGGAGGATGATGAAGAAGAAGACGATGATGATGAAGATAGTGAAGATGAAAACGAGGAGGAAGATGAAAGTGATGAAGATGATGAAGAAGAAGATACCGATGACGTGGAGGTACCTCATTTTTTTATTGATATATGGTCACCTAGATAATTAACATACATATTAATAGCATTAATATTTTTTTGGATTAAGAACCTCTCATGCGTTCTCTCATATTTTTCATGCTGTGTGATAGTGTGAAATAGTGGGTTCTTCATTTGGAATAGAAGCAGGCTCTTTTTTGGTTTAGTTTTCTCATTGGTTCAACATGACCAACATGGGAGGATCCCTATCTTATTTTATTTATCATTTTTTTTTAATTTCTTCTGTGTGAAGGCTCAAAATGGCGGTGTGTTAGGAGATGCTGTTGCAATAATAAAAGGTGAAGGGAAGAAACTTAGAAGGAAGGAAAAAAGAGCAAGAATCGATCAAATTAGGGCTAGTCTTGGTCTTTCAGACTCCCAGAGAACACCACTGGTAAGTTTTCTAATCATATTATACACACTGTTCATTTATAAAAAACTGTTTTTAGATTGTGAATATTGTAAGGCCCACATATTTCAGTTGACCACAGGGTTTTGTTAGTTGTAGTTTCCCTCTCCTATATATATATTGTATATTGTTTTTTTAAAGAAATGAATTAGAAATCTTTTCCAATCTCTGATTACAACTATAAAGTTTGGGCGTGAAGTGTTTCTAGTCAACCCGACCCCACGTGTTTCAACTTGTTTTTTTAGCAGCAATTCTTAGGTTTTCTAGGACAAAATCACCACAACCTGCACTCTGCACCCAAGCTGCCTACTTTGACATCTCTAGCTCAATTTTCACTTTTTGTTTCACATTATTTCTAACTGATTGCTGATTGACTTTTCAATCTTAAAGCCTGGGGAAGCCCTAAAAGACTTCTATAAGCGAACAAACAGTTACTGGCAAATGGCAGCATATGAACATACTGCACACACTGGAAAGGTTTGTTAATTTTCTTTTCATAAATACAAATTAGTTCTCTCTGTGACCTTTCTCTCAACTTTGACCATAGTGTAAGTTGACTTTTCTTCCTTATTATTGCAGGAACTACGTAAGGATGGTTTTGATCTTGCTGAGTCTCGGTACAAGGAATTGAAGCCAATCCTAGATGAGGCATGCCCCGTTTTGCTTGAACATTGCTTTTGCTCTTTTTATGTTTTTCTTCTTTTAGTTTTATTTGAAACTTAATGATCAACAAGGTTCCTGTGTACAATGCAGCTGGCGATCTTAGAGGCGGAACAGAAAGCTGAAGAGGCTGAAGGTCCTGAAACCAGTAATTCAAGAAAGAAAGGCACCAAGAAAAACAAACATCTGGGTACAAAGTAGTCTTTGAAAGCCGGCTCGATAGTTAACCCAAAACTGAAGCGGCCTGCCCAGACACTAATGATGGCTTGATTGGTTCCACCATTGGTCTCGTGTCGTTTAAGTTTATGTGGCTTGTTTGTATTTTAGGTTTTTGTTTTTGAGGTTGGTGGTTAGTTCACAGCTAAAAGTGATCAGACATTTAAAACCCTCCTGTGAAAGACTGGAGATTTTGTATCTCCTGCTTGTATGAATGTAGTCACTGTTAAAGTTTTGTTATAGTTCAACCACAAAAAGATATAATATTCAGTTTTAATATATTCAAGTTTTTTTTTATGTCAAACTTCAACAGAGTTTCAAAATATCTTTTTAGTTTTATTTAAATGAGTAAATTACGGGAATCGACCTTATGGTTTGTTCAAATTTCACCTTTCATTCCTAGATTTTAAAAATTATGGCTATGCTTTGAATGTTTGTACTTTTGTAATGTCTTTAGTCCCTGATGTTGTTGTTAGATTTTCAGTTAAGTCAGTATAAAATGACAATTATACCCCTATCTTTTTATTTAAAAAAGTTCAAAGGCGACAAGGATGGTGTCAACTGCAACGGTGTTGGTGGTGGTGGGGGGGGGGGGGGGCGGCGACAATCATAGTGTGATGATAGAGGATTTTTTTAGACTTTTCATAAATAAAAGGGTAATGTTGGCCTGATTAATTCATAAAAAGCCCGAAGCTACAAGTTGGTAGATGGGCTTGGCCCATCCTAATGTGTGGAGGGGTTGTTCGGTCACTCTTAATGTGTAGAGGGACTAAAACTGACTTTATTAATGTGTATAGGGTTGGTTTAGGATACTTTTGTATTAGTCTCTAATTATGATACTTGGTCCCCAAGTTAGGTTTAGAGTCTATAAATACTAGAGATCAATGTAGGGTTTCTTGTATCAAGAGAGTATTCCAAATAGAGAGTTTTGAGTGATTTTCTTTCTAATAAAACTTGAGAGTTATTTGAGTTTTACAATTATATTCTTGATATCAATCCTTTAATTGGTATCAGAGCGGTGAGGATCTTGGAAGCTTAATCAAACCCGTAAAGAAGTACGGTTTACATTCGTGACTTGTGGATTAAAGGAAGAAGTCGACTGAGCAAATTCACAAGAATACAAGAGGTGGCAGTAAAGGATTAAAAGTCCAGAAGTTTGCATGCTACAAGATTTGTGAATTGCTACGAGATTTTTTCAAGGAAAATCAACAATGTCAACCGAAGACTCAGGAGTATCCACACCCGTGGTTAAAGAACATACGGCATCTCTAACATGTCCGATGCTTACCCCTACGAACTACAATGTGTGGGTAGCAAGGATTAAAGCCGTCTTTCGCGTGCATGGAATCCAACATGTAATAGAGAAAGAGGTGGTGCTAGCCGACAAGAAAAAAGACGACATCGCGATAGCACTCCTCCTACAATCTATCCCGGAGGAACTTGTACTTCAAGTTGCCCAATACGATTCCGCGAAGGAAATATGGGATGCGTTGAAGACTCGGTACGTGGGAGTTGATAGGGTTCGAGAAGCACGGATGGCTACGTTGGAGACAGAGTTCGAAAATATAAGGATGCTAGATGGAGAGACGATCGATGATTTTGCTTCAAAGTTATCGAAATTGGGGTCCAAAGCATCGAGTTTAGGTGCCGAACTTGAGGAAAAGAAACTTGTACGAAAGCTCCTTGGGTCGGTACCACAAAAATTTATGCCTATCGTTGCATCAATCGAGCAGTTTGCGGATGTGAAAACAATGCCCTTCCAAGAAGCAATCGGGAGGCTCAAAGCCTTCGAGGAACGAGTGTCGGGAACAGGTAATGAAACACACCAAAAACTGATGTATGCGACTAACAGCGGGGCTGGTTCGACTTCATCTTCACGCAAGCATGACAAAGGAAAATTTAACGGGCATGGTAGTGGATCTAGCAAAGAAAAACAACCCATGCAGAAACAAAATTGGTCACAAACGGACAAAATAGCCAAGGCGGGGACGGGAAAAGATCGCTCCAAAGTCCGGTGCTTTCGGTGCGACCAACTTGGTCACTTCGCATCTGTATGCCCCGATCGAAAAAAGAAGAACCAAGAAGCCAACTTGGCGGATGCGAGTGAAGATAACCCGGCACTCTACATGGCAAGATGCGAACCCGAAGCCATCTTCCTTAATGAAAGCAAAGTTCACCCAAAGAGGTACCAATCCGAAAAAACCAAAGAAAATATGTGGTATTTGGATAATGGTGCGAGTAACCATATGACCGGGGATATAAATTTTTTCTTGGAATTAAACAAGTCCGTGTCGGGAGTTGTTACATTCGGAGATGGATCATCGGTAAGAATTAATGGTAAAGGGTCAATCTTACTCGAAGGAAGGTCGGGCGAGCAACGTATCCTAGATGATGTCTACTTTATACCGGATTTAAAAAGTAACATTATTAGTCTAGGACAAATGGATGAGGCCGGATACGATATCCGAATGAAAGGTGGCATATTAACTATTGTTGATGAGTGCAACAAGTTGATAATAAAGGTGCAACGATCTAAAAACCGTTTGTACAAGATTCAATTGATTGTGGTGAAGAATCTCACTAATTCGAGTTATGAATTAGGGGGGTGAATGTTGGCCCGATTAATTCATAAAAAGCCCGAAGCTACAAGTTGGTAGATGGGCTTGGCCCATCCTAATGTGTGGAGGGGTTGTTCGGTCACTCTTAATGTGTAGAGGGACTAAAACTGACTTTATTAATGTGTATAGGGTTGGTTTAGGATACTTTTGTATTAGTCTCTAATTATGATACTTGGTCCCCAAGTTAGGTTTAGAGTCTATAAATACTAGAGATCAAGGTAGGGTTTCTTGTATCAAGAGAGTATTCCAAATAGAGAGTTTTGAGTGATTTTCTTTCTAATAAAACTTGAAAGTTATTTGAGTTTTACAATTATATTCTTGATATCAATCCTTTAATGGCGGTCAAAGCGTGGTGGTCAAAGCGTGGTGGTCAAAGTTAGAATAGGTACCAAGATATCACACAATCTTTAATGGAAACTCACTCAAAACCATTCATTAGAATATGTGATTACAATTGAGAATAACCCTACTTGGCTACCCTATTTATAATCTAACCTTAACTTGGAAAACAAGCCTCCTTATTAGATTACAACACATATCTAACTATGGAATACTTACTAATCACACCTAACTTGTATGAAAAATAACATTCCACCCCCTAGACCCTTAACCGACTTGCTAAGAGCCCCTCTCAAGTCACCAACTTATGACTCGGGAATTAGACTTCACGTGCCAACATTCACCCCCCTAATTCATGAGTCGAATTAGAGAGGTCCTTCATACCCACAAGCTCCCGCATCTCGTTGAACTTGAATCTTGGTAGAGGCTTAGTTAGAATGTCCGCTCGTTGCTCGTTCCCACTTATGTAGCTCACCTCAATTTGCTCGTTTTCTACACATTCCCGAACAAAATGATACCTAGTGTGTATATGCTTGCTTTTGCCATGGAACACCGGATTTTTCGTAAGTGCAATTGCCGATTTATTGTCAACTTGCAACCTCACCTTCTGTTCTTTCCAACCGGTTATTTGACTAAGGACTTCTCTTAACCACAATGCTTGTTTGGCTGCTTCGGTCGCCACCATAAATTCAGCCTCACATGACGATAGAGCCACCGTTGACTGCTTTTGTGAGCACCACGTGATCGGAGCATTTCCTAAGTAAAATATGTGACCGGTTGTACTTCTTCCGTCATCCTTATCGATGTTGTGAGAGCTATCGCTAAAACCGGTTAACACGCTTTGACCACCACGTTCATATCGAATACCATAACTTATAGTTCCTCGTAGGTACCTTAGGATCTGTTTAATGGCAGGGTAGTATAATTATCAATTTCCGGCTGATTTAACAAAAAAATCTATTGACAGTTAACGTCAGAGATAAAAGTGTTAAAAACATAAATTTTCAAACCTAAAACAAAAAGTGTTACAAAAACATAAATTTTCAAACAATAATCGTAATTTTTAAACCTAAAACAAAAATAGAAATTTAAGCAAACGACAGATAGATACGATCCTCGTAATTTACTAAAAACTAAATTAGTAAATTATCTAACATACGGCCAAAAGGCTACCTGGTGTCGACTTGCTCCATTCACCTCCCGGCCCCGTTGAAAGTAAAGTAAAACTGGACCGCTCCTTTTTCCCCTGGAAATCCACCTGCAATCTTCACTTGTCCTACACATCTCGACAACCAGAAGGGCAAATCTGTCATTTACTCCCACAAAATCCCCCTAACACGGGGTGTCAACATTTCTACTCAACCCCTCAAATGGAGTCGCTGAACAAAAACGCAGTCAAAGTCTCATTAATTTCAACCACTCTCACCCTGCTGTTTTCAAATTACCATCACTTTTGCTTCAAATTTTCATCAAACTAACTCCCCTTTTCTTTTCATCCCCCAAATTTTAAACCCAACACCCGTAATTTGTCTGTATCAGTTCTCCTTCTTCTAGAGATTCTCGCCGGTTGTTTTCGAGGAAAAAAGGTGACTGTAAAGTGCGATCATAGTTTTGTTAGGCGGAAGTTGGTTGGTTACTGGGAGGAGTTAATTTATGATGGATAATTATTATTATCATCAGCTTGCATCCTGCCCTTCTTATAGGGATTCACTCAGGGTTCTTGAGGTTGATATTCAGTTTGCTAATATGCTGTAAGTCCTTTTCACTACCATTTTCTTTTTCTTCTTCTTCTGCATGTATGTGTTTGTACGGTTTTCCGGTTGATTAGGGCTGTTTGAATTTTGATGGGTTATAAATGGAATGTGAACCCAAAAAGCACTGCTTTTGAGGCGACATTTTAGTTAGCTGTTGATTTGGGGCTTTTGTGTGTTTGATTGTGTACAAATTGGCTTCAGAGAAAGGTTTGAACTTCAAGATTGTTATGAATTTGTAGCCAAATTTATGTCAAATTTGCAAAATTATGTCAGTGAAAGATTTGAACTTTGAAGTTAGACTACCTTTTGTAGTAGGGGTATTAGGTCAATTTTGTAATGTAGTTGGGTGGTTCTGATGTTTTGGCATCACTGCAAGATCAATCTTTGAAATTGGAGATAATCAAGATTCAAGAGGAACTTATCAAGCATTTCACTTATGTTTGTATAGTTTGACTTTGGTGGTCAAGAAATTGAAATAGAAATTTGGCTTGAGTTAGGTCAGATTGTGAAGGGTAAAAGATTTTGAATCTTTTGATGTTTTAGTAGGATGTGATTGTTTTCATATATAGGTTTTGGTCAAAGCATCCAAATTCTATATATTTTTGTGCTCTTAACACTCATTGCCCAGTCTTTAATATGTCTATGATTCTAATTGCAGGCTTTTGTTTAGTTGTAATGAATCTATAGTGAATTCTTTGTATGCTCTGCCGTGTTGGATGAATTTTTGTCTCATCTCCTGTATCAATCCGTTGTTTGCAGGGCAGAGTCTATACCAAGGGATAAAAGTGGTGCTTTTATCCGAATGGAGATGGGTTACAGTGACATGGCATATATTTTATCGTTTTTACTCCAGTGGATAAATTCCCCATGTTCATGCTTGCTTCAAACCTGCCTAAATTGCTGCTATGTGGTGGTACACAAGGTTAGTATTATGTATAACTAGAAGTGGCAAAATGGGGTCGAGCCGAAACACTTTGGACTGAAATTTGTAGTTATTATAATAAATAGTTCTTGTCAAACTTGATTACAAAAGTTACATTATTTCAGTTGTAATCTAGTTATTTATAAAATGGTTTTGGAAGGTTCTAAGACATTATTAAGGATATCTTTATGTGTCTTTGGACCCATTTGTCCTATTTCCTTTGAAGCTAATTCTTTGATGGTCAAAATACACAAAACAAAAATGTACTTTACAATTTTTTCATGATTTTAACAGCCATCTTTAAACTAGGTGCAGAATAGAACCCAACTCAACACTTGTTTACAGATTTTGCAACCAAGTTACAAATTTGCTACCTATACTAGTAATGGAACCTGTTAAAGGGGTGATTCTCAAAAACTGATGGTACTGGTATCTTACTTTTCATGCTAAAGGGGTGTTTCTCAAAAACTGATCGTACCGGTATCTTACTTTTCATTTTTGTATCTATGCCATGTGTGATGTGGTATCTATGTGGTATTTGATTTGACATTTAACAATTTCTTTTAAATATAAATCTAAAAAGGTTCATTATTTAAAAACTTGTAAATAGTTTGTTCCACATAAGCATTTTTGCATCATCGATTTACATGTAAAATTAGTGAAATTGAGGTTGACTAGTAACCGTATATAAATTCTAAGTGGTTTCTGTTTTGCCCCTAATTTAAGTTGTTTGCTAATATGCGGAAAAAGTGTAAAGTTTGTTTTTATTTCTAAGTAGTGCGCCCCCTGTCAAATCACCTGATTGTCCCGTTAAAGATAAACGTTACCAGAATCAACTTGTTCATAGCCAAGCAAAAGATGAACAACCTGTTTGATTCATTAACATGTTGGTAAGTGATCAAAGATTGTTTGTCTTATAGGTCTTTCCTGACAAAAGGCCAAAGCTTACTTCACGTGGAAGGAAGGCGTCCATTAGAGAGTTCTATGGTATGCAAAAGTCAACCACTTTGTTATAGGTTTACAAAACAATTCTTTCTTGAGTAGGATTTGTAAATTAATGAAAAAGTGATGGTTATAATGTCATCTTCCATAGCCATAACTCAAATAAATTGCAGATGTGATACTACCATCTCTCAAGCGTCTAGGCCCCAACCCATTAGAGCTAGATATTAATGAAGACAATGTTCAAGCTTTTCGTACAAATCCCATGAAGAAAACTGAAAAAAAGACTAAAAGTTCAGAACTTGATATGGAAAGAGAAGATGAATGTGGCATCTGTTTAGAGCCCTGCACCAAGATGGTTTTACCCGACTGCTGTCATGCAATGTGCATCAATTGCTACCATGACTGGTAAGTTTAAAGTTAGACATTGTGTAACAAATCATCTTGCGGTTGGCTTTCTTGATTTTTAGGCTAAATTTCAAGATTTGTATAGGAACATGAGATCAGTGTCCTGTCCCTTTTGCCGTGGTAGCTTGAAGAGAGTGAACTCGGGTGATTTATGGGTTCTTCCATGCAGAGGCGATGTGGTTGACCAAAAAACGGTGTCAAAGGAGGACAAGAAACGCTTTTACAATTACATAAACAAGCTTCCTAAAGATATCCCTGATGCTGTATTCTTGGTATACAATGACTACTTAATCTAACTAATCCAAGTTAACTAGTACAAAACGGTGAACTTTTTTCTTGTATATTCGTAAGTTTAACGCAAGTTTTTTCCAGCGAAATGAATGTAAATTGTGCCGGTGTAGAACTTGACCATCTTTGCAATAGAGAATGTGTCTTCTAAGCTTCGATATTAATCTCATTCTATAATGTCATTGACCATTGTTAATTTGTTATGTTTTCACCATCTATCCCACTGAAATGTCTTTTAACATTTTAAACTCAACTAAATTAGAGTTAGGTACCATTTTCATCCCCATGGTTTCACTTTTGCCGTTTCAATCCAAATTCTTAAATCTTGTCATTCTTGACATTATGGTTTACATTTTGTTGGTTAAAAGTCAAGAATGACCAAATCATAGGGGCCAAAACTGTATTTAGCTCTATAATTAACCATAAGTATTCATTTCTTATTATAATCATTTTTTTCTAGAACGGTAAACACACATGTCCATGTGATTCTACACCTAAATCTACATTATTGCTTATAATAGGACTTGAACCTTAAACCTCATAGGAAGAAATTCCACTATGTACCATTAAGCTACAAGCCTTTTTGATCATTAGATTGAACTCCAAAATCAATAATTAGGAATGTAATATATTTCATCTGGTTTCAAGTTTTCTTCATAGTTTAGAAGAATTTAAGTTAAGGGTGGCAACTACTACCCATTTATTGTGAACTATTGGTCAATTGAGTCTTAAAATTATCATTTTTTAGTCTGTGTTACTCAATTATAAACTGTATTTGAATCAACTCAAATCATGCAACTTGTCAAATTAGGTTGCTGTAGGGCCAAATGGATGAGCACAACCTGTGAAGCTGTAACTGTTGTGTGTCATAGCTCCCAACAACCTACAGAACTCAACTATTCACCTGAACCCAATTTGGAACTAAGACCACTTTGTTGAACTCTTGCTTTATTCACCTGAATCAACGTATAATTAATAGATAAACTCTACATGCACTAAGATCATAATCAAACTCGAAAAATAACACATTGGACAGTGAAAACTAGGAAACAGGTTCATGCTAATCTAGCCGGAGTATTGTTTACTGCTCAACAGAGACCCAAACGGGGGATGAGTGAACCCGCCCTTTAGAAACGACTCAGCAACCACCTTATACATAGCCTCGGTTAGGTGAACCCCGTCCCAGTTGATGTATTGCGAAGGATTCTGGCAGGACCTCGAAGACTCGGACCCACAGGTAACAAGGATATCAAAGTTGTATGGTGCACCGTTGGACCCACAACACACTTTATAGAGCTCCTTGAATCCTAGTTTAGGTGCATTCTTAATGACGGATCGGTACGCGTTCCAGTAATCGGCATAAATGATGACGGTTTCCGGGTACTTTTTTCGTAGGTCTTGGATCTTGGTTTGGAGGATGGTGTTGTGGTCGTAGCTTTGCTTGTTGAGACTAGCGACACACCCAATGTCATCACGGTCTGACTCGGATGCTAACGACATAGAGAGGGTTAAACAACCGGTGGTCGGAAGGCCTTCCACGACCATGTATTTTGCACCTTTCTCAAGCAATGCCTAGCCAAACACAATACAATAGTCAAACATATTTACGTTTAATTTCTGGTTTAATTTCTGGTTCATAAGGAGAACATTAAATGAAATAAGAAATACAAAAACAAAAACAAGTCAAATCGAATATAAATGTATGATGGTTATTGGTTACGAAAAAATAAAAGTTAAAAGTGTTATTTATCAAATTAATACAATTTAATAATGGCTAATAAGTTATCATTTGTATTATTATTATAATACAAGTCATCTAAAATTTGATGTATGTTGTACAAATCATTAAGTGCGTGTCATTGGTTATTGATATGTTTCTATGATAATTTATAAATGTATGTATATGTACGGGTAAATATGATAAAAATAATATGCTTTTTAGTTTGTTATGATATATTAACGTAAAACAATATGAACAAAATAATATCTATAAAATTTAATGACGTTTAAAATAACAATTACTACCTCTAGAAACCCATTGACACTCCGAATAGAAAGCTGCTGAATTGTTTTACTTTCAACAGAAGATCCAACGGTATACGCATAATCATTAGCTCCAATTTCACCCACCCAAATCAACGCATCATCAAACACCCCCTTACATTCCTCCGGAGTTAATTTCACACTTTTACACTTTTGCCCCTCCAAATCCTTATCAAACCAAGCAAGCTGCGTTTGTAACGACTGCCGTTGGATGTCGAGAGTAAGGTTATTTCTGACAAAGAACGTGTACGGGATCGCGGTGGACCCCGCGACCGCGTAGTTCACGCCGTACGAGGTGTCGGCTTTGCGGTTGTGGTAGGGTGGCAAGTAGGGTAAAGAGAGTGATTCCGTTACGAAGTCGATGACTAGACGGCCGTCGGAGTAGCGGTTGGTGGGGTGGTGGAAGAATGTGCTGCCGTATGGGAGGTTGGAGACGTAGGTGAAGGCGTTAGGGCCGGTTGCCGAGGCCGTGTTTCCGGTGTCGGTGTACGAGTCGCCGAATGCGTAGATTTTTTTAAATGGCGGAGTAGCGGCGGAGGAGGCGGTGGTGGTGGTGAGGAGGAGGAGGAGGGTATACAATGACTACTTAATCTAACTAATTCAAGTTAACTAGTACAAAACGGTGAACGTTTTTCTTGTATATTCGTAAGTTTAACGCAAGTTTTTCCAGCGAAATGAATGTAAATTGTGCCGGTGTAGAACTTGACCATCTTTGCAATAGAGAATGTGTCTTCTAAGCTTCCATATTTATCTCATTCTATCATGTCATTGACCATTGATAATTTGTTATGTTTTCACCATCTATCAGACTATCACACTGAAATGTCTTTTAACATTTTAAACTCACCTTTAACACCGTCTAAATATATTAGAGTAAGGTACCATTTTGATCCCTGTGGTTATATCATTTTTATCATTTCAATTCAAATTCTTAAATCTTGTCATTTTAAGAGTGTGGTTTACATTTTATTGGTTAAAAAAAAAAAAAAAAAAGTGGCTAAACCAACAAAATGTAAACCACACTCTTAAAATATGGCTGAACCAACAAAGGTTTACATTTTGTTGGTTAAAAATAAAAAATAAAGTTGCTAAACCAACAAAAAGGCATTTAGTTCTCTAACATTTTTAAGTATGTGTTTAATTATAAACTGTATTTGAATCAACTCAAACCATACACCTTGTTAAATTAGGTTGCTGTAGGGCTAAATGGATGAGCACAACCTGTAACTGTTATGTGTCATAGCTCCCAGCAACCTACAAAACTCAACTATTCACTTGAACCCAATTTGGGACTAAGTCACTTTGTAGAAGTTGTTGCTTTATGTTTAAACTTAGATATGGTGTAACTATTCACTTGAACCAAACTCAATTATTCACCTGAATCAACTTTAATTAATACATAAACTCTACATGCACTAAGATCATAATCAAACTCGAAAAATAACACATTGGACAGTGAAAACTAGGAAACAGGTTCATGCTAATCTAGCCGGAGTATTGCTTACTGCTCAACAGAGACCCAAATGGGGGATGAGTGAACCCGCCCTTTAGAAACGACTCAGCAACCACCTTATACATAGCCTCGGTTAGGTGAACCCCGTCCCAGTTGATGTATTGCGAAGGATTCTGGCAGGACCTCGAAGACTCGGACCCACAAGTAACAAGGATATCAAAGTTGTATGGTGCACCATTGGACCCACAACACACTTTATAGAGCTCCTTGAACCCCAGTTTAGGTGCATTCTTAATAACGGATCGGTACGCGTTCCAGTAATCGGCATAAATGATGACGGTTTCCGGGTACTTTTTTCGTAGGTCTTGGATCTTGGTTTGGAGGATGGTGTTGTGGTCGTAGCTTTGCTTGTTGAGACTAGCGACACACCCAATGTCATCACGGTCTGACTCGGATGCTAACGACATAGAGAGGGTTAAACAACCGGTGGTCGGGAGGCCTTCCACGACCATGTATTTTGCACCTTTCTCAAGCAATGCCTAGCCAAACACAATACAATAGTCAAACATATTTACGTTTGATTTCCGGTTCATAAGAATTCCCGCTGGTAGCATAGAATTACAACAGCCCTGCCAAAACCCCTGTATGGCTTCTTCTATTTCTCGATAAAGAGAAATATGACCAAGAGTGGTTCGAATATATATATAAAGAATTTCTTTTTTTATACTTCTTACTATTAGATAGTGTCCATAAATCTCATAATAGGTCCCCAAAGATTCATAGTGAGAACACTAAATGAAATAGGAAATACAAAAACAAAAACAAGTCAAATCAAATATAAATGTATGATGGTTATTGGCAATGTTTTAAAAACCGGTTTTTTAGTTGAACCGGAAAACCTTCTGGGACCGGTTCGACCGGTCGGACCGGTTAGACCGGCCGGTTGAACCGGTTAGGGGATTTATATATATTTTTCTATAAAAATGTTAATAAACTTGTACACCCAAACAAAAATGGTTAAAATACAAATATAATTCACTCAAAAATAATACTAAATAGGTATTTCCCAAGAAAATATATGTTTTAAACTTTAAAAAATAATAAAAAATAAGAATAAAATTCAAAAAAAAAAATTCAAAAAAAAAATAGTCAGAAAACCGGTTGAACCAGACTGTTTGAACCGGAAAAAAACCGAAAAACCGCTCGGTTCAAAACGGTTCGGTTATGTCCAAAAAACCGGGGATTACAAAACCGGTATGAGGACCGGTTGGCGGTTGAACCGGTTAAACCGGACCGGTTGACAGTTAAACCGGTTTTTAAAACATTGGTTATTGGTTACGAAAAAATAAAAGTTAAAAGTGTTATTTATCAAATTAATACGATTTAATAATGGCTAATAAGTTATAATTTGTATTATTATTATAAAACAAGTCATCTAAAATTTGAAGCATGTTGTACAAATCATTAAGTGCGTGTCATTGGTTATTGATAGGTTTCTATGATAATTTATAAATGTATGTATATGTACGGGTAAATATGATAAAAATAATATGCTTTTTAATTTGTTATGATATATTAACGTAAAACAATATGAACAAAATAATATCTATAAAATTTAATGACGTTTAAAATAACAATTACTACCTCTAGAAACCCATTGACACTCCGAATAGAAAGCTGCTGAATTGTTTTACTTTCAACAGAAGATCCAACGGTATACGCATAATCATTAGCTCCAATTTCACCCACCCAAATCAACGCATCATCAAACACCCCCTTACATTCCTCCGGGGTTAATTTTACACTTTTACACTTTTGCCCCTCCAAATCCTTATCAAACCAAGCAAGCTGCGTTTGTAACGACTGCCGTTGGATGTCGAGAGTAAGGTTATTTCTGACAAAGAACGTGTACGGGATCGCGGTGGACCCCGCGACCGCGTAGTTCACGCCGTACGAGGTGTCGGCTTTGCGGTTGTGGTAGGGTGGCAAGTAGGGTAAAGAGAGTGATTCCGTTACGAAGTCGATGACTAGACGGCCGTCGGAGTAGCGGTTGGTGGGGTGGTGGAAGAATGTGCTGCCGTATGGGAGGTTGGAGACGTAGGTGAAGGCGTTAGGGCCGGTTGCCGAGGCCGTGTTTCCGGTGTCGGTGTACGAGTCCCCGAATGCGTAGATTTTTTTAAACGGCGGACTAGCGGCGGAGGCGGCGGCGGCGGTGGTGGTGGTGAGGAGGAGGAGGAGGAGGAGGGTGGCTAGAATTGTGGTGGTGGTGGAGGGTGGCATGGTTGATGAGGGGAGCATGGGTGATAAGTTGTGAGGGGGTATTGGTGGGTATTTATAGTTTGAAAAGTGTGAAATGACTTGGCTATCCTTGTGGTATAAAAACAACATATGATACAAGAAATTTAATAAATTCTGATTTAAGTGTTACTTGAAATGATGGAGGGGTAGTAAATATTTTAGGTGAAGTTGAAGTATTCGGTTATAGAGCTTTGAATGTTGTGGGATGGGTACTACTCGCCACCAACTTATGCGGTGAAGATTAAATAATTAGTTTTTTTTTTTCCTTTTTCTTTTCATATGTTGTTTAGGTAGATGAAACTATTTATATCATATCACTTTCTTTACGGTTCTCTAAAATGAATTTAAATGAATTTGAATAAAGTTACCCGTTTTGAGGTGGTGATTCGGGTTGTGAACATGGTCTATCGCGCCGGCCATGAACTGATATTTGATTGGTGACGGTTTGAGGGTTTCATAATATTTTGAATAGTTTAGCTAGAGATTGAGAAGGTGTGTAGAATAAAAATATAGTGCGTTTATTTATAGGTGAGATTGAGAATGTGTATATATTGTATTTAAGAAAAAGTAGCCATTAACAACGGTTAAATGAAGGTAACGGTTAATTTTTGACTTCGTCATGCTCGAATATCTTCAGTCACACATCCAAATTTGAAATGTGACCATAAATTGTAACTTATAGTCACACTAATAACTAATTGTCACCAAAAAATGTTTAACTTACTGTCACACTCTAAAGTAACGTGTCAGTATATATTAAATTTTGCCACATTTAATTACATAAACAATTTCTTCGTGTGACCATATATGTATCTATAGTCACTCGTAAATATTATCAGAATAAAAGTCGCAATTGGTTACATTTGGTCACATTGTTTGAAATGTGACTAGTAATTGTCACACATGTAATGTAAAAGTGTGACCATATGAACTGATCACGCTTGCTATGGTCACACAAACTGATCTTAAATGTCACCGAAACATGTCTAGAAAATTAAAAACGAACTACGGTCACACTTTTAATCGAAAGTGTCACAGGGTCGAAACGTGAAAAGTGTGACCGTATGTCATATTTGTACTAGTGCGATTTTAACCTGCCGGAAACGTGTTTACGATTTGCTTGTATCGGAATCGAGTTTACGACTGGGTTTTATCGGAATCGAGTTTACGACTGGGTTTTATCGGAATCGAGTTTACGACTGGGTTTTATCGGAATCAAGAGTTTACAATCCACAGGTGATTGCGATTGTAAACAGGGATTATGATCGGAAACAGGGTTGGTTTACGTCAAAAAGTCACTATTTCACACTTTCACGGAAACGGACATAACTTTTGACTCGTTTGGAGTTAGAGGCTCAAATTTTAACACGACGTTTGTGACACCGAGCCTCAGATTTAACCCAGACTAACGTCT
>JBCNJP010003502.1:0-24282 GCA_039602395.1 Deinandra increscens subsp. villosa | reverse complement strand
CACATGGTCCGCCGGACCATGTGGTACGCCACTAACCAAATAATCACTACAATTCATTCTAAGACTCGCTCACATAGATACAATACACGAGACACTCATAGCATAGGAATATGCTCTAACAGAAGTTCCAAGTTTCCTTACAAAATCTTGTTCAATAAAACCTAATTCCCTATTATCTTTTAACAAATGACTATAAGAGGGGGGGACTAATTCATGGTTATGGCCTTCCTCAAAAGTTCTAACAAACCACATCTTAGACACCGAATCCAACGAAAAAATAACTTTAGCCTTACAATCAGTTTTTGTATACTAACTTTCCTAGGTTTCTGTCCACTAGTAACTTCATCAATTTTGCTTTTGGACGGTACAGGTTTATAAGCTCTACTGCACATAACATACTTCTTGACAACCAAATTATACTTGTTATGCTTATTTGATGAAAGCTTGGTATTAAAACCAGATTTCCTAGCATAAGTTTTATACATTTGGATTCCATCTTCTAAAGTAGGAAATTGGGTTCCAACAATTGGTTTTTCAATATCTGGAATATTTGGGTAAAAAAGCTTTGAACCACCAGGACTATCTGCTTCAAAACTGTAGAATGACTCACTAGTAGACATGTTATTTGAAGCTGCAAAGAAAAATATGAATAAAACTCAATGACAAAAATAAAACTCAATGAAAAGAAATAAGTGAAATAAACTCAGTGAATAACAAAGAAAAATAAGAATAAAACTAATTGAAATCTTAATGATTTAAAAACACACTTATTAACTCACTGATAAACAAATAAAAAAAAGAATAAAACTGAATGAAATGTCATTAAGATTTAAAACTCAATGAACTGTAAATGATAAACATACCCCCATCTTCTACTTGTTTACCCTTTCCATCTTGATGATGAAGATTCTCAGAACTGTTTTCCTCCATACCTAAATGCAAAATGCCTAAAAAAATGATATTTAGAATGATAACAAGCTTCTAAAACTCAAAAACATAAGTAAAAACGCATAAAAAATCGCTAACCTATAAATATGAAAGAGGCGAAGGATAATGCTTCAACTGTCTCTAGACATTCATCCCTCAGCTATCTTGCTTCATTTCAACAATGGTGCTGGCACAAATCGAATGTTAACAAATGAAAGGATTAAAAATCGGAGGCAAGAATCGTCGGAATCGTGACCAAAAGAAGCTGGATTCGCGATTATACCTGTAGTCATCAGCTTTTCGTTGTTCTTGTGGTAATCGTTTTGCAGATAGTGACCAAGAGAAGCTCTCACGCGATTTAGGTTTTTTTTGGTTTTGACGGAGAAGAAAGCTGACGTGAAAAGTGTTTATAAACGACTAGGTAAAAAGACGATCCTACCCCTCCGCGTTTTTCTTTAAAAATCTCATTAAACTGAAATCTGATCTCAGCCATTGATCTAATTTAATCCAATGGTGGATTTTGGGGTCTACGGATTCTACAAAAAAGAAGGGGTCTACACGGATCTTTTACCTATGTATATATATATATATATATATATATATATATATATATATATATATACGTACACTAAACATATTAGTTAATCTTAAGAAGCGCTTTAAGAATATTACTGCCCATGTCATCCGCAAAGGCAAACGTGTGTCCTCCACCAATAACCTCATGATACGTGACCCATGCAAGTTCTTGGGCAATATAACGTTGTAGTGTCACCGACACAATCCTATCCTCATCACCCATCCATAAGTGAACGGATGTGTTACTATTTTGAAATGGGTTTTCAAGATCGAGCGGATCAAATTCCCACTTTCCCCATCCAATATTCATGTCACGATGGATGGACTCGAATTCTCCTTGTAGCATCGGTTGTGTTTTCATCAACTCCACCTTCATGACACAAAACAAGAGTACTATATAAGCATATCTATAAGTAAATATTTACATTACTTGCATAAATTTTGGTGTTTTTATAACCAATAAATAAATAAATACGGGTCTTGCTATATGTGATTTTTGAGACCATGCGTAGCGAGCTGCTAAAGAGATGGTACCTGATTTGGATCCGTAATCATAGCATTTAGCTTTGCTACAACTTCAATGTCTGCCGGAGAAAAAACAGCAGAGTTTTGGGTAATAACCGAAAAACCAGGAAACCATGATTGAGTATTCCACCAGTAAGTGAGCCATGGTAGGTAGTGAGCTACTCGCAAAGACCATTGATCCTGCTGAAGCTGTCGAGAATATGCTTCGTTGGTTAAGTTTGAAGGTAGGTTATGCCACCAGTAATTGACGGCAGGAGAAATTAGAACCGCCCCTTGAAGCCTGTTTAATACCAACAAAAATATAAATTGGTTACATGTTGTAATGATGCTTCAAAACACATATGGCTGGCTATCTAGTTTTATATATAAAACAGACCTGTGAGGGATATATTTTAGACAAGACCAGATGACTTCACCACCCATAGAGTATCCAGCTACATAGAATTTTTCTCCCAGATTCAACTCATCAGCAAGCTCCTCGATATCCAGTGCTAAGCTTTTTACAGTTCGCTTGGGGTCCGGGTCACTTTCTCCATATCCGGGTCGATCTAGTGCGACGATGTACACTCCGAGTTCTTCAATAATAGCCTGTAGAAGTTGGCATGATCGATTAATAAATTACCCAAACACCTATCACAGGAAATGAATCAGATGGAGCTAGGAATTGAAGAAGCCATACCGGTGAGGCTGCAAATGTAAAAGGATTCTGGTACTTGCTACAGTCGAAACAGTGGACATATATTACTTTAGATTTGGCTACATCTTTTGGAACACCGGATTCTTTATATGATAAATGTCTTCCATCACAAAGTTTTATCCTTGGGGAGGTAAGAGGAAGACCATCTGGAGATCCCAACTTTGTGGGAGGTGGTGGAAGAGTTGTTTGATAAGCCCATGCACAAAACTCCGCAAACAAGACGAGTAGTAATATCTTCAAAACTCCTGGAAACATACGGCAACACATTTCACATAATTATTATTGTTTCAGATAATCATTATCATCATCATCATATATAGTTTAAGCTTTCAAAGATGAAATTAACTAACTAGTTAATCAAAACTCACCTGAGGAGGAATAATCCAATTTGTAATTCCTTGTATTTGGTGAAAGCCTTTTTTTCCCATCCGACATTGTTGATGCAATTAATGAGACTAACAACTAATTTGTATGTGGAATCAGTAAGTTAATTAAGATCAACCGAGAACAGTATTGTATATTAAGAAAGAAAGCAATATTAATTAAGGAAAAGAGATAGATAATTGTGGTCACTAACCATTGGGATATATATAGTGTAATATAAAGAAAAAAATGTCAAGTGGATGAAGCTTACAGGAAGCTAGGGTCGCTTTCTTTGATTGACCCCATATATATATTCTAAGTCTGGTTTTTTTGTCATTCAAGATTGTAACCACAACTTGGATAATCAAGTTTTATTTTTAATTCATAGGATTACCGATTCCACACCATGCCATATATACACTTGACTTGACTGCCCTCCATTCTTTAACTCAACAACAACTACGTGTATATATATATATATATATATATATATATATATATATATATATATATATATATATATATAGTGAAAAGTTCATTGTAGACACCCCCATAAGTGTAGACAGGTAGACACCCTTTTTCACCATTAGATCTCTTGATCTAATGGTTATGATTAATTTCTTTTTTCTTTTTTGTCTTAATCTCATTGTTCAGAAAATTTCACATGTGAAAACACATGTGAAATAAAGTAATTTCACATGTGAAATAGAGTGTCTACCTGTCTACACTTATGGGGGTGTCTACAATGAACCTCACCCTATATATATATATATATATATATATATATATATATAGGGTGAGGTTCATTGTAGACCCATTTAAAAAATGTAGACCCGTAGACCCTATTTTTAACCGTTTGATCATTAATAGTGAGTTTTTAAGATGCGGGGTACGATCGTCCAAAAACTAAATGAAATAACCACTCCATTTCATAAAACCCTCTCAATCGATCTATTCAAAAACCTAAACCTTCTTCGCCTACCTTCATCAACGATCTGAAATACAAAACCCCATAATCGAAACTCCTAAAAGGTACTGCTGCAACAAATCCATCTGAATCCGATCCCGAATCACCTTCCAACGGTGATTCCGATTCACCGATTACAAATGGATGGAGAAGCACCGAATCTAGATTCACCTCCCAAAAATACGCTTGTAGCTCAGATTCACCTCCGACGAGTAAACTGCCGTTGAGACAAAAGTATATGAAGAAATCTAGGGCAAATAACGCAGCCATTGATAATTCAATGATGAGAAAAGGTAACGAAATACTTCCCCTGACTTTTAAATTGTTCTCGTTATGAACTTATGATCCATTATTCTCGCTAGCTGCTAATTTAACTTCTTCGATTTAGATAGTAACTCGATATGTTCTTCATCCATAATTAAAACTCACTATAGTTTAAGAGTCCATTGGTGCATATTTAGTCTATTGAAACAAGTCCGTGAGTTTTTTTATTCCACTAAAACTCATTGAGATTCATTCATAACTGGGTATGTTCTTCATTCATAATTAACACTCATTATAGTTTAAGAGTCTATTGGTGCATATTTAGTCCATTGGTGCGTATTAAAACAACTCAGTGAGTTTTTGGTTCACAATATTTGTAGATAAGACTAGAAAATGGATCTATTCTCAAAGAGTTAATGTTTTCTCTGTTCTAGGTTTATAATAACATTCATTTGAAAATAGAAAAAGCACCGAATCTAGATTAATTACATTATGAGTATTATTAAAACTCAATGTTCAAAAGTAGCCTTCTAAAACTCCCTGAAAACTTTAATTGCATTATGAGCTTCATTAAAACTCACTGATTATGATCTTAAATCATGATCCGAAAAAACTCGCTGATTATGATTTTAAAGTATTATTTTGACACAAATTGAAGAACTCAACATCTTATTGATATATCCATTTGATCATATAGATTAAAAAGGTCATCAGAACATACAAATCTAGCAACATTTTTGAAATTTTATTAATATAAACATTTGACTAACCAACACTATGTATAGGTTGTATTATACAAGCTAAACTTTTTAACAATGAGTTTTAAAACCACTAAGTTTTGAAAACATCCTGCATCATCGCTATTCCAATCATTCTTTATATTGCTTCCAATAATGGTGTTATTGTGGTGTCAAAATATTATAATTTAGTTGAAATTTTTAGAGTTACTTAATTATCTTGAAATTATAAGTTTAATTATAACTTCTTTTGTGTTTTGCAGTGTATTAAAAGATGTATGTGAAAAGTCTATAACTAAAATGAGCTCAAAGCCACCTCCAACGATTATGAGTGAAAAGGATGATCATTTGATGATGAGAAAAGGTAATCAAAGGCTTAATCATTTGTATTTTGTATCATTTACTGACGTTAATATGAGTTAAAATGAACTTAAGTATCTAGTAATTGGGATTTATACATCACATTTTTTTGCTGCTCATGGAACAAAAGTCACTAGTTTAAAGAGGATATGAATTTAAGATTAATTCATGAAATATATAGATATGTTGTTCATCAGAATAAAACATAAGTAGCAATGAGTTTAACACTAACTTATGAATTTAACTTTTAGTGTGTGGGCTGTATTAGTTGTTCTTAAATGATTATAGACGAGTGAGCTCACTACTAGCGAGTTTTAATCATATTAATAAGTCGCTAGTAATGAGAGTTTCAAAAAGTGGTATTTAGAGAGTTTTTTTCTCTGATCATGTTTGTATGGTTGAAGGCAGCTGAAATCAGGTTATTTTGAAGTTTTAAAACTATAGTGAAATCAGGTTATCTTGAAGTTTTATAGCTGTAGTAAATTTAAAATTTGATTCATAAAACTCACTGCAAAAGTTAGTTTGACTTATTATACACATGTAAAACATTTTAAAGTAATAAAAATAAATTACAGTTTATATTGAGTTTTAAGATTTGTTAAAAAAAAAGATATTACACAAGCTATTTGTCTTGTTTTATATATTTATCATGTAAATAAAAGATTGTTCTTTTTTTATATATATTTATCATGTAATTTGTTAACATCTTGTTTATAATATAATCAATAGGTAGAAATGGTCACTGTTTTTTGAACTCTCTATTTTTTAAACTCATTACGAAGTCTCTTTTTATAAACTCTCTGTCTTTATATATCATTGAGTTTTATATGAGTTTTTAAAATTTTACACACCCAAGTTGTTTAAAACTCAGATTATAACTTTATTCATTTGTTTTTTTAGTATTAATATTATTTCATTGATACTCAGATGATGATTTTGAAGAACCAAGGAAGAAAGAAGAGGTCAAAAGGGAAACAATACCGGTGAAAAAGGGGGGAAAGAAAATGATACCGGTTAAAAAGTCGACAAAGAAAATGCTACCAAAGAAGAAGTGGGAGAAGGAATCAGGTTAGTGATTTTAATGTGTGTTTTAAAACTTAAGTTTTTAGTGTTCTTAATTAGGTTATGAACAAATGAAAGTTACAAACAATTTTAAAAAAACAGAGACCTTTGCAGTGAGTTTAATTATATGTAAATGATTATAATTAAAACTCACTGCATAAGTTTTTGTTTTTAAAACTTGTTTTTTTTTATTTTCAGTTGTTCATAATCGATGAGTTTTAAAAACACTAATACTTGTTTGTAATTAAACTTACTGCATAAACTTTGTTTTTTAAACTCTCTTTTTAATTAGTTAGTTTTTAATCAAATTACAAACTCTAGTTCGGTTCGAGTGGATAGTAAATTAGTAATAATAAAACTCAGTGAGTTTTAACTGAGTTTTCAGTGAGTTTTATACAGAAATTAAGAGTGAGTTTTATAACTCACTGTTAAAACTCATTGACTTTTATTATTACTATCCACCTTGAGTCAAAACTCATTGATCATCATTATCATTATCCCACTTTAGTTAAAACTCAGTGACTTATAAAACTCACTGAGTTTTATTAGTGAGTTTTATAAGTTACTAGTTATAAAACTCATCAAGTTTTATTAGTGAGTTTTATAAGTCACTGAGTTATAAAAGTCATCTTCAGTTAAAACTCAGTGACTTATAAAACTCGCCGAGTTATATAACTCACTAAGCTATAAAACTCACTGAGTTTTATTAGTTAGTTTTATAAGTCACTGAGTTATAAAACTCATATCAGTTAAAACTTAATGACTTATAAAACTCAGTGAGTTATAAAACTTATTGACAACTCAGTGAGTTATAAAACTCAGTTAAAACTCAATGAGTTATAAAACTCAGTGAGTTATAAACTCAGTTAAAACACCGACCCCTCTTGGTGAGAGAGCGAATGGCCCTCAGTGACTTATAAAACTCACTAGAATGTTAGTTTTGAGTTATAAAAACTTTTATGAGTTTAACAATGAATTTATGACTTATAAAAAATTACATCTTAAAATTATTCAAGATTGCAGTGAGTTTTAAACAAAGAGTTCAAAAAACTGAGAATTTAAAGGACAGAGTTTAAAGGACGGTTTTAAAGTTTGCATGATTTAAAAAAATAGAGATTTTTAGTATAAAAACAGAGATTTTTAAGTCTGTTTTGAGTTTTAGTTAGTGGTGAGTTTTAAACTATAGTAGGTGCATAAATGGGCTTATAGTTTATGAGTTTAAACTGCAATTTTGGTGAGTTTTAAACATCTACCCATCCGGTTTTTACCTTAAATCTAGTTTCTGGTCAGATTTGGGTCGGTTTCAAACTCACTGTTGAGTTTAAAGCTCACCAATTATAAAACTCATTGTTTTTTAAACTCACTTCAAATGTTAAAATTTAATGTTCTATAAAACTCGCTTAAAACTCACTACAAATTATAAAACTCAATGTTGAGTATAAAACTCACTGTTTTTTAAACTCACTTCAAACTTTAAAATTCAATGTTCTATAGAACTCACTATTGAGTTTAAAACTTAATGTTGAGCACTGAAAAATTATAGATCTCATTACTAAGTTTTAAAACTTAGTGAAAATATAAAACTCATTACTAAGTTTTAAAACTCACTGTTGAGTTTAAAACTTATTGTTTTTTTTAAAAACTCACTGTTTTTAAGCAACCAGTTCCCGGTCGGCCTCTAATCTCATAGTGAGTTTTAAATCCTTAGTGTGTTTTAAGAAGCCATATATTCAAGTTCTTTTTTATAGTGAGTTTTATAATTCAAGTGATTGGTTTTAAAGCTCAAATGTATTAAGCCCTTAGTGAGTTTTAATTAAAATTAGTTTTAATACAAACTGTTAGTTTTAAACCCTTGGTGAGTTTTAATTAAATTAATAACATCAGTGAGTTTTATTGGCATAATGTTTAGTTTAAAAACATTTAGTTTTCGACTATAGTGAGTCATGTACCTAAATGGTTTCTGGGTACTTTTCATACTTATCATTGCTTAACCTCTTCGATTTATATTGTAATTGTATCTGTTGTTCATAGACTTATCACTTACTCACGGGTCTTAATATAATATATACTGACCGAGAGAAGTTCACGTAAGAAGTTTATGCAAAATAAGAAGGATAAGAAGGAGGGCAAATCTGGAAACATGCTTATTTTTCACTTTCCCCCCAATTATTAAAACGTTTATAACTTTTACATACGATATTATTTATTTATAAAAATTTCATCATAAAAACAAGCGTTTTTTTATCTTTAAAACCCATACAATATTGCTATATATATAAAAAAAATTGTGAATGAGCTGAACATATAACACAACGACCTGAACATATGACACAATAACACAACGACACATATGACACAATGACACAATGACCTGAACATTGTTCAGATCATTGTGTCATTGTGTCATATGTTCAGGTCATTGTGTCATTGTGTTATATGTTCAGGTCAATTGTGTCATATGTTCAGGTCGTTGTGTCATATGTTCACGTCATTGACATATTTTTTTTATTTTATTTTTTATATAGCAATATGGTATGGGTTTTAAAAATAAAAAAACGCTTGTTTTTATAGTGTAATTTTTATAAAAAAATAATATCGTATGAAAAAATTATGAAAGTTTTAATAATTGGGGGGAAAGAGAAAAAGGGGCAATTTGACCAAATTGGCCTTCCGTGTACCTGACCATTTATTTTTGAGTTTTAATTAAGGGATTAAATCTGGGCCATTTATCATCAGATCTAACAGATGAGAAGACTTCTTATCCTTCTTATTTTCACCTAACTTCTCATTATAACCTCACTCTATACTGACCATCTTGATTAGGGGGATGGGGTAAACAACACTGCAAATTCACAGCATCCTGGGTTTATCGGCACCGAAATTTTTCGTGGCTACAATATATTCTTTGGTACATATGAAGTCCTACAAATACTAACTACAAACTTGCCAAGTTTCCCTACTTGACCAACAAGTGAGTTTTAAAACATGATATTATTTTAGAACTCACTAAACATTGAGTTTAATTAAAACTCTCTAAACAGTTAGTTTCTGATAAATAGTGAGTTTAATTAAACTAAAGCTGATGGGCCTACATTCTCTTATGAACCAGGTAACACCAAATTTAGATAATGATTTATGGGTTAGGGACAATAGGGAGGATTCCAATTTCTCTGTTAAACAATTGAAAGGGGTGTAACAAAGGCAATGGGTTTAGGTCCCTTTTTACCAATATCGACGAAGCAAGTTTGTATCAAATAAAGTTAATATTCTTTGTTGGAGGATAGAAATGGATCGCATCCCTACGTTAGAAGCAAGTTTGTACCAAATAAAGTTAATTCGTTGATTTTTCTACTTATTACAGAGACTTTGTCATGCCAAAAAGGACTTATTTGTAAAATTAAATAGGGCAGACCTATATGTAATGGTATTTGTTTTTAATTTTGAGTTTCTCGAGGTTATTTTCCCTCTTGCAATTCACACGACAATCTTGCATATTTGTTCTTTGTCTATAATATAGTAGATGAGTCATTCTTCTATATATGAAAAGTACCTTATTCATGTTTCTGTTTTTCTTGCAGGTCGACCATGGCTAGACTTGGAGTATTAGTGCACGAATGTCTTGATATGAAAGCTATAATTTTGGGAAAATATCACTATGTTCTCTACTTTGTAGTTTTGGCTATGCAGGTTTGTGTTGTTATCCTAATGATGGCCAAATTATTGATTTTTTTGTACCAGTCTAGTTGGGACGACTCAAAAACATCTCAAACACCCTTGTGAGGATCATGTTCAGGATCCAAACTCCAAATTGGTGAGTTTAAACTCATTGCTGAGTTTATAACTCAATGCTCATTTTAAAACTCATTGGTGAGTTTAAAACTCAAGGCTGGTCATAATTATTAATTTATATGTATGACTAAAACTCACTGCTCCAGTTTAAAACTCACTGCTCAATTTGTAATGAGTTTTAATTTGAACAAAATCAACTATCTTAAAACTCACTAAAAACTTGAGAAAAAAATAAAATCAAATTGTTCAAATTATACTAAATGAAAATTTGAGTTTTGTTTACTTGAATTCATATGGAAATGATTTATATGCATAAAAACTATTTTTCAATTTGCAAACTTGACTTCAAATTAAACTCATGTTTTCTGTGAGTTTTAGTTGAATAACTCAATGTTAGTTAATATGAATTATGTTATTATGAGTTTTAATTTGAACAAACTTGAGTTGTACTCATTGTGACCTATGTCAATGACCTCATGAATAACTAAATTATGTATTAGATATTATATTATTATTAGATTAGGGTTAATTAATATGAGCCCATGGGCCCATTAGGTATTTAGGGTTTGAAGTTTATTATCTATATATTGTAATCAACTGATTCAATAATATTATTCAGTTATTCAGTCATTCTATAATCTTACATGGTATCACAGCCTAAACGATCCAAATCCTAGTGGTCGTCACCAAGTTCAAACCCTAGACAGGGCGGTGTGCCGCCAAACGCCACCGCCCTGTCCCAACTTCGTTTTTATTTAGTTTCTTGTTTTCTTTCCTTCGTTTTGTTTCTAATAAAGTTTCGTTTTGGTTTAAGGTTTCGGTCGTTATTCTTTCGTTTGCTGCAAAATCGTTAAATGTTGCGTCTACTGCATCTTGGATTTAATTGCAATGAACCATCTTTGGATTTAGCAAGTTCGCTGACATATTAGTTGTTCGGTTGTTCCAATGTTCCATGAATAATTATATTGTTTACCAACTTGTTTTATGTGATTGTTGATTTTCATCATTGGTTATGGTTTCCTACTTTCCTATGAACACGTATCCCATCTGTATCGTCATCCTTTTGTTGCTTGGATCTCCCGAGGAATGACTACTTCCATCGATCTTAGTTGATCTGGTAATGGTTTGATCGGTTTTTTTTTCTTTCCTCTCTTACAAGATCGTCGTCTGACCACGGTCACCGATCTTCAAGTATTTCTTTATTATATCTACGGATATCATATCTCGATCTACGGATCTAAGAGATTGCTTTCTACAACCTCGACGCACTACCGCACGACCACGGTCACCGGTGTCGAGTTGTTTTCTTTTTCTTTTTCTTTTTTCTAGTCGTCTTTCTTCCATCTCTTGTCTCGTCATAGCCGACAAAGATGAAACCACCGTTGGGATATAGTCGATCATGTTTATTTTTTCCAGGAACCAAGACCAAACTTGGAGTTGCAGACGATGGATTCTATTTTAAAGATCAATGGATTTTTAGCGGGATTTAAGACTTACGAGTTGAAGACCGAGAACGAAGCTTGTTTATCTTTTTGCACTTGTTTTCATTTTTTAGTGTGTTTCTTTTTTTTTAGTCTGAGCTTCCATTATCTTTTCGCTCCGACTGCGGGGGAGTATTAGATATTATATTATTATTAGATTATGGTTAACTAATATGAGCCCATGGGCCCATTAGGTATTTAGGGTTTGAAGTTTATTATCTATATATTGTAATCAACTGATTCAATAATATTATTCAGTTATTCAGTCATTCTATAATCTTACATTATGAGCCTATTCTACTCTGATTTGTAGTAATGTTCGTATGCAATGATCTTAGGCCTTAAATGTTATCTACATTTGGTTTTGGGGTTTTTCCCTGATGGAGAATGTGACTTTAATTATGTGACTTTAATTTTCTGACTCATTTTTAATTCTTATAATTTTTTCTTTTTGATGTTTTGCACAGTGTTGCTGCTGTTCTTTGAGGTTTGGTAAGATTAGACTTTTGCCCCCTCTTAGTTTCTTGGTGTCAATTGTATCAGCTTTGCTGTCTTTTAAGTTTGCAGAGTTAAACGAACGACATCTTCATCAGCGATTTGGCTTCGGGAAGTTAGCTACATATTTCTTGAAGGATCTATAATTTAGTTTTAATTTCTGGTAATTCGAGGCATGTGTATGTTGGTATTTTAGTTTCATTTTGTTGTGTGAAGCTTTCTCTTTTATTTTCCACTTTTATTTTTGTTATGTGTCTAGATATTTTTATCATTTTCCCTTTTTTGTTTGAAATTGCAATATGTTTGGCAATTTTTTTTTGTGTGTTTTTTGACATGTGACAAGATTTCAAAAAACTTTATGATATTCTCAAATCCAAAAATTTTATTTAGAATATCTTTATGCTACTTGTCTTGTTGTAAGAAATGTGATAAGATGCATAGGGAAAACGAAACAAGAAAAGAAAGTAATGTGGAAACATGACTATCTCCACTCCAGAAAATTTGTTAAGACTTAAACATGATTAATAGTAACATGATGAATGTAGACATTTCTAGTTACAAAATGTTAGTTACATATAACTTTATGATATTCTCAAATCCAAAAAATTTATTTAGAATATCTTTATGCTACTTGGGTTGGTAGCCCAAGAGTAGAAGTCAAAAACACGTTCTATATTTTTGACATTAACTATATATGAAATTGATAGATATCTAACAGATAAGGTAATTCTTGACATTAACTACATATAAGTTTTGAAGTATTAAAACTCACTGCAAATTTGATTCAAATAAAAACATATTTTGAAGTTTCATTGGGTTATAAAGCTTATTAAAAATAGGGTTATTGGCTTGAATTAATCCCAACTATCACTTATTGGTTGGGATCACTTCCAACCAAGGTTTTAAAAACCGGTTCGAACCGGCCGGTTCGACCGGTTCAACCGTCACCCGGCCACCTAGCCGGTTTTATAACATCCGGTTTTATGGGTTTAACCGGACCGGGTTAGACCGGCCGGTTTTCCGGTTTTGTCCGGTTTTTTCCGGTTCAACCGGTTTTCTGATTTTTTTTATTTTTTTTAATTTTTTTTTAACTTTTTGTTTTTTTTAATTATTTTTTAAAGTTTAAAACTTATATTTTCTTATGAAATACATATTTGATATTATTTTTGAGTGGATTATAATTGTATTTTAATACTTTTGTTGGGGTGTACAAGTTTATTAGCATTTTTATAAAAATATATATATAAATCCCCTAACCGGTTCAACCACCCGGTCTAACCGGTCTGACCGGTCGAACCGGTCCCGGAAGGTTTCCGGTTCAACTAAAAAACCGGTTTTTAAAACATTGCTCCCAACTAAAGAAATCACCACCGCCACCCCCAACTATGAACCTAATTTCTGACAACACTCCCTCATGCACATTTTATGACATGCTTTTTTAACAGGGGGAGTGTTGTCAGATATTAGGTTCATAGTTGGGGGTGGCGGTGGTGATTTCTTTAGTTGGGAGTGATCCTGGCCAATAAGTGATAGTTGGGATTAATTCAAGCCAATAACCCTTAAAAATATTATAAATAAATGATGGTTTGAGTAATTAGCTTTAAGAACAAAATCTATAATATCAATAAACAACTTAATGCATGTAAACTAAATTTCTGCAATTGACTTTTAGTTGAAGTCAAATTGCTCATACCAAAATCGTCATTATTTAAAACTCATCGATGAGTTTTAAACTAACTGTTAAGATTTAAAACTCACTGTGAACTTTTAAGACTCACTATTGAGTTTAAAATGTACTACTCTTTTAAAATTCAGTGCATTTAAAACTGACTGTTAACTGTTAAAATACACTGCATTTTAAACTCACTGGAATTGATTGACTTATAAAGCTCGTGAAAGAACTCGGTGCAAAAAGAATCGAGATTATTAAAAAAGATTTAAGTAAAACACATCACTTTGGATTTAAAACTCATATTAAAACCCAAGTAAAACTCATTAGTTCCATCAGAATAGATATTGTTGATTACATATATTAATTACAACTCACTAAGTTTTAATTATATATGTAAGCTTGGAGTGATTTTTAATTAAAACTCACTAAATAGTGAATTTATTGTGTTTTTAAAACTCAGTGGTTTTTTAAACTCACTAAAAAATACAAAAATTGATGATCTATAAAACTCATTGATGAGTTTAAAACTCAATGAAAATTATAAAACTCACTGTTGTGTTTAAAACTCATTGTATTTTAAACGCACTACAAACTATAAAAATCGATTATCTATAAAACTCATTGAAAATTACAAAACTCAGCATTGTTTTTAAAACTCACCACAAACAATAAAAATCGATGTTCATAAAACTCAGTGTTGAGCTTAAAACACATTGTTGTGTTTAAAATTCATTGTTTTTTTAACTCACTACAAACTATAAAAATAGATTATCTATAAAACTCACTGAAAATGAAAAAAACTCATTGTTGTGTATAAAGGTCACCATTTTTTAAACTCACTGAAAACTTTAAAAATCAATGTTCTAGAAAAACTCACTGAAGCTTATAAAACTCATTTCTGAATATATAAATAATATGTGCACAAGCTAAAAGATATATAACCTCATGTAATCATAAGCGATAAGCCTCTCACCTAAAGGTGGTGGGGGCACACCTTTTAAAACTAAGACTAAGGTAATATCTGATGACACATAAAGAAACTATAAATATGACTCAAGTAGTTCTTGTATTATTTTGCTTCCAAGGAAAGAAACTATAAACAAATTTTCAAATTTTAGAAAGATTAGCTCTTTGTGGAAACGAAACAGTAGCTGATGGGGAGATATCATGTATTGCCTGCCTCCAAACATTAAAGTTATAAGCAAATTGAATTGTGTTTAAAAGAAAATAGAGACACCCAAACTGCTGCTGCAGTTGTACACAGTCTGCTCCCGCGTGCTGCACATGTAGTCAAGCGCCGTCTGTAAAGCCTCACTTGTGGCGTCGCTTCTCGCAATGCACCATAGCGCCATCTACAATCTGCTTCTCGCCAGAAACAACATCGAGGAGAGATCAAAATAAACTAAAGCATGCATGCTGCTAGAAAATTCATATATGATTGTAATAGTAACAAAACAGACAAATAAATAAACTTGGCAATTTTGATTCACATATTTTTTCCATTGTATCAAAAAGTAAAAGCATATAAAATGTATATATATGTAACTAGCTTAAATGAATTTTTTCAACAGAGATTAATGTCTTTAGTAGTGTCACTTTAACTAACTACATAAATTTTATAATCCTAAACTGTTTGATGCACACAGAAATAATATTGAATAGTTTAACAAGAAAGAAAGCATAGGACTATGGACCATTCTATAAAACTGCCAGCATGCTTCTATACCAAAACCAGATTAATGAACATCACCTGCCTTAAAAGTTCAAAGATAAAATACTGTCACATTGTTTTGGCACACAAAAGAAAAGAGTTTTACAGTGACTATAAAAAACAAAGGGAAAGCTATCCAACTCAAAATTCCCAAATGTAACCAACTCAAAATTGGGCAAAATAAATTTATGTCGTTGCTAATGAATCACAAAAACCTAAAACAGAAAATCATTTGATTAAATCGAATCAATGTGGTCATATATACGAGTAAACCTATGGCCGTGAGTCAAATCAAAGGCGGAGTGAAGGAGTGGATGAATAATCACCTGCGTGGATGATGGCGGACTAGAAGCTAAAAGCTTGATTGAAACAGATGAGTGAGATTTGGGCGCTTTATATGATTGAAAGAGGATAATGCTTCTGGAGATCGCTAATCCTTGAATCGCTCCATGTTTTAGGGTTTCGGGAGATTTAGGATCGCAGATTGATGAGGATTGACGGGAATGATGTTATAAACGAAAATAGTAAAATTACCTATAAGCCCCTCCGCGTGTTTTAGATTAAAAATCTCATTAACTTAAGTAAATCAATCTCAACCCTTAAACTTGATAGATCTAATGGCGATTAGAAGGGTCTATAGGTCTACACTTTTTAAGGGGTCTACAATGAACTTTTCACTATATATATATATATATATATATATATATATATATATATAGGGTAAGGTTCCTTGGAAAACCACTCTTATTTGGAAAACTGGAAAACCAAAAGAAAATTATATTAAATGAATGTTATTTGAGTAATTTGACATTTTTTTCTTTTCCTTTTCCTTTTTTTTAATTCACATATATCTACATTATAACTTTATAAAAAACCAAAAAAAGAAAATGTTTTTTTTGTTCATCTTTTTCGTCCGACTATGTTGCGTATATGCAACATAGTGTGTTGCATACGCTGAATATATGCAACATAGCATTTTGCATATATGCAACAATGTATGCTTCATACGTCACATATATGTAACATAGTATATTGCATGTACGCAATGTAAACAACATACAATGTTGCATATATGCAACATAGTCGGACGAACAAAAAACAAAAAACGTTTTTTTTTTATTTTTTTTAAATTTTTTTTTAAGGTCGTAAGGTGGCCATTAGCTGGATAGACACAAAAATTAATAAAAGAAAAAAAAAGGAGCACCAAAATTACCTAAATAGCCTTCATTTAATATAATTTTCCTTTGGTTTTCAGTTTCCAAATAAAACATAATTTTCCATTGAACTTAACCATATATATATATATATATATATATATATATATATATATATATATATATATATACATATATATATAGGGGAAGGATACTGCGAAAACCCTTTATATTGCGAAAACGCGAAAACCAATATTAAAACCTACATAACTTCTTCATACGTTAATGTTTTTTCATAAAATTTGCACCAAATGTCTTAGAATTACGTTATCTTTAATTCTGAAAACAAATATTAAAAAAAAAAATTAACTATTTTTTTTTCGTGTGATACACATGTGTATCACGTGTGATACACATGTGTATCATCATCATTACTACTGCACAAAAACGAATTATCATGTGTAAAAACACTCCTTATATTAAAAACATATTAAAAACACTAAAACATTTATGGTACTAATGATAATGAAACATAGTGCACATATGCAAATATAATTAAAAAAAAGTTATAAAGTGTTATTTTTTTCATTAGATATAAAGATAACATAACTATAAGACTTATGTTGCAATTTCCTTTTAAAACTAGTAATGTATACCACATATATGAGGGTTTTTTTTGGTGTGGTACACATGTGTATCATTAAAAAAAACACAAAAAAATGACATAAATATAACACATATGGTGCGTCTTAGAGAAAACAAATATTAACTCATATTAAAGTATGAGTTTTTTTTTTGTGGTACACATGTGTATCACCGAAAAAAATAAAAAAATAAAAAAACGTTATCTTTTTATTTTTTGTTCTTATAGAATTAAAGATAACATAATTATAAGACTTTTGGTGAAAAAAAATTAAAAATATATTAACGTATGAAAAAGTTATGTTGGTTTTAAGATGGTTTTCGCGTTTTCACAAAATATATGCGTTTTCGCATGATCCTTTCCCTATATATATATATATATATATATATATATATATATATATATATATATTATAGTAAAGTAATAATGCATTAATTTCTATTCTTGATCGATTATATCTACGTACGTACTTATTGTTATTTGATTTTAACTCCATGTATATGGATTTGCCTAGACATGGGGCGTACGGTAAACTACACCTTAAATCGATCGGACATAAGATAAACGAGATAGCAAAGTTGGGTGTGTTTGGAGCTCTGAACATATATGAAAAAAGAAAAAGAAAAAAAAAACTTGTACCCCTATTCATGCTTAGGTTAAAGTTAAAGTGTTATTTAATTGGGAGTTGCCCATAACTACCGCCCGTTTCCTTTTCGGTAGACACGAGTGGCACTAGTACAAAAAGATCACTTTTTTACGGCGAAAATATGATCTAAAACAGCGCTCTATCAAGCTTTGTAAAAACTATCGGTAAAGGTAAATTAGCGCTGTAAAATGTATTGATTTATTTTAATTAATAATAACATATAAAAAACAACGCTTGAAAAAAAAAAACAGACGCTTAAAACTAATAGTATAAATAACGTTTTATTCTCCAACAAAAACAACACCTGATATATCAATAAAAAACATCACCCTTTTATGTACCACCAATAATACCATTTTGTTTCCGGCCACCAAAATTGTACCAGCAAATATACCTTTTTGTTTCTCCACCTACTAAAATTTACCTAGCTAGAACATAAACAAGGAGAAGAGAAGCAAAAGACCCATATGTTCAAAATCAAATAGAACATTTAAACACCAATACTCAAAACAATAATATAAATCAAACAAGATACCAAATGTATACACAAAAACACAGTCTAGTCTAATCTAACTCTAGCCTCTATTAGGTAGTTGATTCATATCTCAACGACATCCGTAATTCCACGTAACGCATAAGCTACCACTATGTTAATCTTATCTTGAGTAAGAGCCGCATAATCGTTCATCATCTAAAAAGGATAAGTATATAAAATCATTGAGATCATAATTCAATATATATTATAGCTAGTTTAACATATAAAATATATAAAAATGTAAAAGTAACTTTACAAGACGTTCACACCATTCAACTACAAATTGAAACATGGCCTTCAATACATAATGTCCATATAACCCCGTACCGTTTTCTTGATAACACTATATATAGAAATAACAATAAAATAATAATTAAAATATAAAATAAACAAATCATAAAAAAACTAATAAAAACTTACGTTAACCATCTCCCATCGTATCGTCTTTCCAATAGCCTCTTCAATTACTTCTGTGATCATGTAACTCTTTGCATCTTTTCTTTCACTAATCGAGTCGATAATTGATCCAAAATAATGCTTGTTTCACTAACGAGTTATCAAAATTAAGGACCAATGACTTCTGCATAAATGAAATTTTCAAAGAAAAATAATATTTGTCACACCCCCAAATTAACCACTAACGGAGTTTATACCGTTAAGGGGTGCGACTAGACCAGGACCACAACCATTAGTTACAAATACTAAACGAATCGGAGTAATGTCCAAACATTAATAATAAAAACAGTTTAACAGTACGCAGCGGAAAACATTATCTTTAGCACTAACCACGTGCTTTACATAAACATTGTTTTAAATTCCCAATCAAGTTTTAACTAAAAATAAAAGTCTTCATGTGCCATGCCAACCCGCTCCCCATGGAGACGAACTTGGACGAATAAACCCTTTGTCGAGTAGCTCTTGAAGTTGTGCGGAGAGTTCGTTGAGTTCGCTTACCGCCAATCGGTAAGGTGCGCGTGCAATCGGAGACGCTCCAGGAACTAAGTCGATCCCAAACTCTACTTGTCGAAATGGAGGCAGACCAGGCAGATCTTCAGGAAATACATCTTGGAAGTCGCGGGCTATCGGGTAGTCGTCGATTTTACGCTCGGGTAGTGTCGAATCGGTGACGTTGGCAAGAATCGCGAAGTGACCTTTACGAAGGCACTTTTGAGCTTTGAGAAAAGAAATAATACCGGTGACTGTTCCACCTTTTTCACCTTGAACTGTTAACACTTCACCTCCTTCGAGTGGGATACGAACCACTTTTTCTTTACATAAGATTTCAGCTCGATTCTCAGATAACCAATCCATTCCTACTATAACATCAAAACTACCAATCGGGAAAGGCATAAGGTCGATTCCTAACGTATGGCCAGCTAGTTCTAACTTACAGTCCTTAACTATCTGAGTCGTATCATGAAGTTTACCATTTGCTAGCTCTACCACATACTTAGCGTCTAAGGCAATTGGTTTAGCATTTATTAGTTTAGCAAACTTAGTGGAAATAAAACTTCTTTCAGCACCAGAATCAAATAACACAGTAGCAAAGAAACCATTCAATATAAATTTACCATTAATCACGTTGGCGTCGTTGCGAGCTTCTCCTTGACCCATGACGAAAGCTCGACCTCTACCATTCCCACCATTACCATTACCATTCCCATTGCCATTACCTCCACCATTACCATTTCCACCGTTGTTTCCTTGATTACCATTACCCTGTCTTCTCAGCTGCGGGCAGTCCCTCTTAATGTGGCCTTGAGCACCACATTCAAAACAGCCACGGGCTCCACCATTGTTGTTCTGGTTGTTTCCTTGCCCGTTACGGTTGTTCCCATAGTTGTTGTTGCCATGATTGTTGTTGTTGTTGTTTTGCCCATTACCGCCCTGGCGGTAGTTACCACTGTTGTTTCCAGACCTCTTACTTTGACCTTGGGAGTTATAAGACCTCCCAGTGCTGTTTCCAACACTCTGATTGTTCATTGAGTTTTCAGGAGCTTCATCATCAGCTTTTCTCTTGCCACTAAGGGCAGTCTTCTCTGTGGCCTTTGCAGGAAGTGTACCCTTCTCAACCTCCTGATCATTAAGTTTGTGAGCCAAACGGATGGCTTGATGCACGGTTGCGGGGTTGCTGGCAGTCACTAATCCTTTGATTTGAGGCGCGAGGCCTTCCAGATAACGCTCGATGCGTTTGAACTCAGCGTCAACCATTGTGGGGCATAGTACCGCGTACTCATGGTAACGCGCAGTATACTGTTCGATTTCAGACCCAGTCATCTTCAGATTCAAGAATTCACCCTCTAGCTTCTTTACTTGGTCGCGGGGACAGTATTCCTCCATAATCAGTTCCTTAAATGCTCCCCATTCCATGTTATTGGCAGCATCTAACCCAATCATCTGGATTTCAGCATTCCACCAGGTAAGAGCAGCTCCTTCAAAGGTACCAGTCGCGAACTTCACCTTGTCTCCAGCAGGGCAGTTACACATGGAGAAAACCTTTTCAGACTTCTCGATCCATCTAAGGAGTCCCACCGCTCCTTCCTCGCCGGAGAACGTCATCGGCTTACAGTCTATGAAAGACTTAAACGTACAGTGATGCTGGTTTCCTGATGCAATAAATAGTTCGGGTTTTAAACAATTCAAAATATAATCGCTTCGGGCCTTAACCGGCATAATAATTACCATGCGCGGCAATTGTAGCTTGGACGGCTGCCACGGCAGCTTGCACATGTTCGTTAATCATCGCTTGCAGTTGCGCGGGTGTCAAGTTAATGTTGTTCCTTCCCGCTCTTCCAGCCATTTTGCTGAACAGTTAAAGTAGCCAGTGTTCAGTCACAGTTATACCTTATACATATCCCATAATATGTATATTAACAATTCCCGTTATCCCACTATTAGTCCAGAAAATTTTTGTGCAAAATGGAGGCGTCGTCGAGGAACGTCGTAAGTCGTAAGCACTATCGTCGAAAGTCGGCTTTCCCATAAAAGTCACCGTCGGCGTAGTCATCGTAGTAGAAATCAGGACGTAACTGTCACACCCCAACCGACGGCGGAAGATGTCGGGGCGCGATGATTGTCCAGATGCACACAACACTATTTAAATGTTGCGATATTCTTAATCAACCCATTTCATTATACATAAATATTCATTACAATACATGATAAAAATAAACAACAATGAATCAAATAAATCTTATTAATTAGGTCACACTAAGTCCACATGCGATCCTATAGTGTCAACAGCAAGAAGTCATCATCTAACAGCAAGTCCTGCAACATGTATAAAATAAAGGTCAACTACGAATAGTTGGTGAGTAAACATAGGTTTAACATACTACATAGATTAAACATTGCGATTTCAATGAGTCAAGCGATAATATCCAATCATGATCAACGAGTCATATAAGTGATGTGCACCAACCCTAGACAATAAGGGAGCAATCACCCGGCGCCCAAGCCAAGGCAGGCCAGGTGGGTTGTCAGCCAATAGATCTATCATTGTTGCCACGGCTCGATGGTTAATGGTACACAAGCGATTAGCGATTAGTGATTAGTGACTAGCGAATATCCACACATAGAATCCAACAAGTATCACACAATAGAATATCACACATGGAACACATAGAATCGCATAGATTTTGCATAATAAAGAGTTTAGGGTTTTTGAATACTGATACATGTTGCACCCCAAAACATTGAAATGAAAGAGGGGCTATGAATACTCACCTGATATGGAGACACAATTTGAGAGAAAAGACACCACGAAATGAGGAAGGATAGACTCGATGATAATCTTGACGACTAGCGAGGTAAAAGAATAAATCAATAAATAATTTAAATAGTTAAATAGATTAACCTCACGACACGACCGACTCGACGACTCGTTGGTGATTAGGAAGGTGATACGTACGTTATGGGTCCAATTCCTAAACTAAAGGTAAGGTTAAAGAACCCTATTTTGACTATTTATATGAAAGTCAAACATGGTCAAACATAAGTCAACATGGTCAATCATAAGTCAACATGGTCAAACATAAGTCAACATGGTAAACATAATTTGAACATAGGTCCACATAGTCATACATAGTCAAACATAGATCATCATAGTCAACAAATTCAATTTCCATGATAATAATCCAAGGTAATATACATGATTATCATATAGGATCAGATCTAACATAAGCTATTATAGATTTTATAGATCTATTTGAATCTAGCATGAACCTAGCCTAGTTTAGCATGAATCTAGCCAAAACTAGCCCATTGATCGGCTTTTGATTCATAAAACAAACCCTATTTGAGCATGCATGGTAGGTCTATCATTTAAACACATAAAGACTCATGATTGATAGCTTTATATACAGATCCTACAAGAAAACTATAGATCTAAACAAGTTATGAGGTAAAAATGACATCTTAAAGCTTTATGACACACATTTCTACCCTAGATGACACACATGTTAAGATCTAGCCATTTATCAAGGAAAAATCCAAACTTGATGATTATAATACATGGATCTAGTCCTAAACAACATTCATGAAGCAAATCAAGTCCATTTGAAACATAAAGATTGAATCTTGATGAGTAAATCCCTAGATCTAGCCCTAGATGACATGCATTTCATAGATCTAGTCATGTTGGCACATAAAAATCCAATCTTGATCAAGGAAACCCTAGATCTATAACATATTAGTGATTTATCATGACTAAATCTCAGATCTAAACACAAGCTTACAACTTTCATGAAGATTCATACATCAAATTTCATGGAAAACCTAGATCTAAGGAGATTTCATCATGGAATCAAGTTAGATAGCAAAGTCATGCAAAAAGGTGGAACCTTTAATCATACAAACCCTAGATCTATCATCTACAACATGGATACAAGCTAAATAACACATAAAGTTTGCATCTTGATGGGAGTAGAAGAGAAGATTCAAGATGCAAAGACAAGATTTGAAGATTACTAACCGAAAGGGATGATTTCTAGGTGATCCTAAGCAATAAAGCTTGAAACTTGGGCCTTGAATCTTCAAAGAACTTCACCTCTCATGTTTACAGCCGTTTTAGGGTTTTGGGAGTGATTTGGGGCTGAATGGGGAGAGCATGGAGGCTTAATGATGTTTATATAGGGGCTAATTAGGGTTTCTGCCAAAATCAGTCTGGGGCGGTACGCCCAGAATGTATAACTTCAGGGCGGTACGCCCTAAAATGGCAGTCTTTTTGGAGCTCGGTTCTTCGTTTTTCGATGTTTTCGAGTCCCGTTTTCTCCCAAATCACCCAAATAGTGGTCCCATCATGCTCATTACATTAAATCCATTAAAAATGATAACAAATATGTCACGTAACACTATTGTATGCACAAATTAGGTCAAAACATGCAATTTTGGTCGGTTTTGCCGTACGTATCGATTTTGGGCAATTCACCAACAGTTCGCGACTCGATCAAGTGTGTAATGACTCGTGACATTATAATTGATTATTAGACACATAAAAATGTTTAATTTGATATACGGTGACCAATTATGAGATTCCCGGTAAACGACGGATCGTGTACCGAAATTGCGTAAAAACCCGAAATTGCTTTACTTTCAATACGAGACATCCAATTTGATTCCAATTGATTGAAATTAAGTACTCGCTTTCGAAAATTGGCTATAAATCATTTAAATTCATT
>JBCNJP010003497.1:0-58573 GCA_039602395.1 Deinandra increscens subsp. villosa | reverse complement strand
AAGGACAAGTATGCAAATCCGGAAACGAGGTATGCAAGTAACGTCCTAATAATAATAAGACAATGTACATATATATATATATATATATATATATATATATATAAGGTATTTGGTCATTGAGTAACAATAAAGTCACCCAAACGATACCGGTCAAGTCTTGATATAATATCCCGTTTGTATTGTCGGCTTTGCTCATACCAAATTTTAAACATTGAAACAAATAATGAAGTCTATCATTATTTATAGGTTGAGGTATATATTTATATGTATGCCATGACTTAAACACTTTTATAATTATTTGACAAATAATTATATATTTTCAAGTAAAAATATGTGACAAGTTTTATGAAATTGTATAAGTAGGCTTTAAAAATAAATACAAGTCTTTGTATTTATACTTATACGTTTATGAATGATTTTATAAACTTCACTTTGAAAAAAAGTTATAATCATGGAATGACTTAAGATGACCAACTTTTAATAAATTAAAAGTGGATGTGTTGTAAATAATTATATGTTCAATATAATTATTTGACGTTTAAAACGTCAAAAACGTTTACGTTACCGGGTTAAACCTTTGCAAAACGAGATCGTTTTTATAAAGAAATTACCAATGATTATTTTCCAAGTCAAAACGTTTGGTGTCGTAATCGTTTAAATTTTTTATAACTAAAATATTTATTTAAAGCTATAGAAAACATAGTCACCGGTTTTGTTTAATAAATAGGTTTTTATCGTATTTGGACTTTATATATTTTAGGAAAAGTTAAGAATATTCCTTTAGTTTAGTTTCAAGCCTTAAGATATATTTTCGTTCGGTTTTGAAATAGGTCACTAAAATTGAGTTTTCCCGTTGCGTATTAATCCATTTTGATCTTAGTCTTCTCCCTACGCAGCGTTTCTCTATTTCGGTCACTTTGGTTTATTTAAAAAATCAAAAATATGTGTCAAAAATGTGTTGGGATCAGACCTGATCCGTAACACTTTTCAGGTTATTTTTATAAATAAAAGTCTTATTTTATCTTATAAAAATCACAAACTTGAAACTAGTCCTTTAGGGGTTGATCAAGGTTTATAAAAATGCCTTTTTATAGTTAAAAATCTATATAATAAAGTCCAAATGATTTGTTATAAATAAGATGTTATAAATGCATCTTTACTTGATTTGATAAGAGTATAAAATCTATTTTATGGTTTTGGTGAATTTAATTCACCAACACATTAAAGTCTTAGGTTTTTGGTGACTAATTTTATAAAATATAACAAGTTGACTTGAGATTATTTAATAAAATCCAAGTCCTTTTTGAAATCCAGAAATTCATTTATTCCATGTCTTTAGGAATATTTCATTTATTAATTTTTAAACAAGTCCTTGTTTATCAAAATTAAACCCATGGTTTTAGTTGGTCACCTAACACGTCAAATGATTATGTTTTATAATTTCATGACTTATAAAGATTTCCACTAACACTTATGTGTTAGGATTAAGTCATGGGGCCTTTTATAACAAGTTAATGATATTAGAACATTTATTTAAGTCATGGGTTAGTTATAAATATAATAAGTAAGTAATATAAATCCACTAGCAAAAGCTAGGACCTTTATGTTCAAAAATATTGAACAAATCTACTAATACTTGAAGTATTAGGACAAATCTACTACCACATTAGTGTTAGGACCAAGATAATTAAATAACAAGTAAATAAATTGCAAGAAATTAAATAACAAGTAATTAAATTGCAAGAAATTAAATGACAAGTAATTAAATGCAAGAAAATATAAATGATCTAGGTTTTGATACACAATACTCCCAAATTTGGTTTCTTTAGTGTACAACCCCACATCTTGGCAACATTAAGCCTCAAGGCACCAAAGAATGTGTTAGATCAAGTCACTTGTATTATTTAATCCAAGTGTTGGTTTTTAGAGGATTACAGAAAGAATTTTTTTAAGTTTATATCAAGACTTGTAGGTTGTTAGGTGATAATCTAAGTACAGGAAAAAGATGGAAAAAGACTCACCAAGGGAAGGAAAAAGGAGGTTGAGTGGTGGTTGGCGGCGGCTCACGTTGGCGGAGTGGTGGCCGGCGATCGTAGAGCGGTGGTTTAGTGGTGGTGGCCGGCGGCCGAAAGGGAGGGGGTGGGGCGGCTAGGGCCGGAAATGGGGAGGAGAGGGAGAGCTTGAGAGGGCGTGTTTGAGGGAGGTAGAAAGGTAGGGAGGTGCGAGTGAAATGGGCACCCCAAACCCTCTATTTATACTAAAAAGTGGGTTTATAACCCTTTGGTTAATAACCTTTTGAAACTTTTAATTACCTTTTATTATGATTAAATATAATCATCAAAAATTAGAAGTAGGTGATTTCTTAAAAAGATGGAGACTTTTTATAAAAGTTGGAGGTGATTTAAGATTCAATAATTTTATAAAAGTCCATGGGTTGGTATAAAAATAGTGGATTAGTGTTTATAAAAAGTTTGGAAAATAAACACTAATTTTTGGTTTTATAAAAACTACAAAGGTGGTGGACTTTTTATATAAAATCTTGTTGGGTTTAATTAGTAAAAAGTTGGGCTTAAATTGTTTGGGCCGAAAATATTTTAAAAAATACATTTGGGCTGGGTTGGGCCTTGGGCCGAAAAGTGGGCCGGAGACGGACCGGAGGTGGGCCGGATCGGACTGGGTAACCGGGCCGGGCAACCGGTCCTAGGATCGGTTACTGGGTCGGGTTGCGGGTCGGCGGGTTGAGTCAAACGCTCGTTGGGTTACACTGAGTCATCGGGTAAATTTTCCGGTCGATCCGATAAGTTTTGAGGTTGTTGGGCCTGACTAGGCCCAACGGGGTTACGGGTTCGAGCTTTGGTTGACGTTTAGATTTTTTTGAGTGTAATGGGTTGAGGAGTTCATGTCTTGACAAAACTTTTAGTTTCATAAAAGTTTGCTTAAGTTTTTGACGTGTCGAAAAGTCAGTTCGGACACCGGGCGAGGAATATATAAAAGGTACATTTTATATATTTTTCTTGTTGTTGAAATTCCACTAAGTCTTTAATGGGTTTGATTGATTTTTAAATTGGACAAAAATCGTTGATACAAACTCGGGAATTATTTAGAGGGATATATATATATATATATATATATATATATATATATATATATACTAGCCGTGTGCCCGCGCGTTGCGGCGGAGACAGTTTATAGCGTGTTATTTGTCTTTTGTTCGCACGTTGCAGTCGCACAACAATTTACTACGTGGTATTCGCGGTGCGATGAAAATTTACAATGTTATACTCGTTTTTCTATTTGCGTGATGTAGTGACGGCGAAAATCAACTAACGCGATACTTGTCTTTTGTTAGTTTATAATCATTTTATGATATATTTTATTGTACGTCTGTTAGATTCTCATTCGTAGTATTAATGTACTAACTACACTTTTAAGTGGAAAGGTATGATTAATACCTTTGCACACGAAGCTCGGTAGAAACTTGAGTGACGCTATGGGCAACAACTTAACTCATCGGTAGTAAGTAACTTTGTAAACGTAATCGGCATGAAGAAGTGATTATTTTTGCGGTTTTGAGTTCAAACAGTAAATCCGAGAAGATGAAGTTGAGATAAAGTTGATGGAGAAAAAGAGGCTCGAGATTTTCAAGTTATCACCCAATCTCTTATAAGCAGTTAGGTTTAGAGGTCAAAAAATTTGTTTAAAGACCAGTTTCAAGTATTTATATAGATAATACATGACTACCAATTTTCATATATGGTCAAATTACTTGTAAGCTGAAAATCAATTACTTAGCTAATCAATTACTCTTATCTCTCGAGTAAACTAAAAATGATTAGATTATCAATTACTTTGCTAGTATATGAATATTTTTTTTTAAAATATTTAATAGAACAAAGATAAAATTCATCATTCATGGGTTACTTGCAACTTCATTAGTACTGTTATATGCTTATCCCACTAAAGCTCCAAGTCCAACATTATTAATGGCATTAAACAACATAATTTGTTCTAAAACAACATCGAAACAGTGCCAAAACAGCCCCTAAACAACATCGAAACAGTGCCAAAACAGCCCCTAAACAACATCGAAACAGTGCCAAACATGTGGAGAAATCAATTTCCTAAGCCCATTGATGCAAATGCAAGATCATGCATGATGAGTCCAAACCAACCAAACTTATGAATGTCTTCCCCCATCTTTAATCCTGCTGTTGATCATGATAAAAAAAAAGCATCATATCCCCAACATCAAACAAAAGAAACCACTCCTAGCTGGAAATTGTTGTTTAATACCAAAATTACTACTCCTGCTCTAAGTTGGAACAAAAAAACACTTTTTTTCATAACATCAAACACACACATATGTTACCCTACCCTGATTATTGCTCAATCAGAACAGTAAGAATTCAATTTGATGGTTAAGGAAGATAGTTTGCCAAATTATATATTCCTTATAACTTTCAAAACGAATCCAATGTCGTATTTGTTTATAACTCAGTTGGAATAAACTTGAAAAACATGTATACCTGGTCAAACAACCTGAAATACCAAATCCAACCTGTTTCAACCCAAATATATTTACCCAGTTTGACCCATTTGATAACTTACCTGGTCTCATGTAGAAAGAGTTATTTCAGTATCTAAAATTTAAAAATATTGCCATTCCTTTCCTATTAATTCATTTGTAATAGGTGAGTTAACAATAAGCATAGGTAAACAATCTTAAATACCCTCAGAATGCATACCAGTAATGTTGTAAAGAACTGAGTGATTATGAAGCCGTTCCCCAATACACAATAAAGATCGTTGTAGGAACCTGTGGATGTCATCAAGATAACCCAAAGTACCTAAAAATACACCAAAAGGTTACTAAATTCAAGAAACACAACGGATTAAAAGGGGCAATATGTAAATACTCATACTCAATTACCTTGCCATGTCCGCATTAGTAAGCTAAGGGACAAATGCTATCCTTTTTTGACATTAGTGAATAGGAATATTAAGCATGTATATTTTTTATGGTGCATTTGAACTATAAAGTTGTGTATTGAGCTGTGTTTCACTTATGGGTTTGACCAGAGGATACAGTTTAGGATCTGCTGCATGCTAATGTTGCTATGGAGGCACCATTCTTTTTCCTTATTAACTGCAACAATAAACAATCTTTTTATAATGAGACGCAAAAAAATTATAGGCAGATTGTAGAAATAGTTAAATTAACCATGTAAAGTTAAAAGAGAAGACCGTTTAATTAATTGCTTACCGTATATTATTTTAGCTCAATATATGTCATCTTGTTCTGCATCTACATCAGCAAAAGACCTCTATCAAAGCATTCTAGGGGTTCTAAAATTAGCAATTCATCTTTCAAATACCCAATACCTACAATTACAACAATTACTTTAACTGACATCCATTTTTTATGCCACTTACCCACGCTTCTGAATACCAAAGTTCATAGTTTATGTGTTCATATCCTTACACCGTATGATTTCTTTCTCTAAACCTACTTTTGGGTTGATAGAAATTTATCTTTACTTGTTAATAAAATATAAATAAAATTTAATGTGAACGTGTACACCATCACAACTCTATCACATTTGTAAAATCTTGTATATTAGGTATGATTATAAAATTTTATTTATAACAGCAGTAATACAAATTTTCTACAACAATTATGAAAGTAGCAATACAAATTTTTTACAGCAGACTGTCCAAGGGATTACAAATATTTCAATACATACGGGAGTTCATATAAAAAACTATAAAGTTTCCAAAAGCAAAAGAAAAACCATAATAATATCTCTATATATTGCTACCAAAGAACATTGACCCCTAAGGGGTGAGGATTCAATCCTAATAATGAGGATTTGATGGATTAAATAGGTACAGTTTAGGAGCCTTAAAGAACAGTAGAGTGAAAACAAACACTATAAGTTGAACTAAAAGCCAATAAATTGACCTTTGAGTCTTCTTTTCCTTCAGAGTCCTTGGATTAGAGAAGCGGGGGCAAGGTTCTGTGTAGTTGCCCACATAAACTATCAATAATTTCCCACATAAATACATACAAAAAAAATCAGAATATACCCAGACTATTTGATTCAAAACACATCTACCATGAACTAACTTCTTATGTAATTGTGTATTAGCAGATAATAAAAGGATGAATATTCATAATCACAAAACAAAACCAAAACTCAATAAAAAAAACAACATGAATCTAGTGAACAATAGCATCCCTAGAAATTGGTCAATGCAATGGCTACTAAGCACATGCTCACAACTTGGAAACCTTTAGCATACTTGAAGATCTTTGAAATATTCCAAACAAAGATAACAAATTTAGATAACACATTTTGTTTGACATACTTCATAAATGGTTAACATGTTCGTTTCAAAGATTTAAAACCAATTGGAAAGAGTCAAGGACATGATATTACCAAAAAGGCCACCAAAGTTGGATACTCATAATTGCCAACACCAACATTCATCTCTAGTTCTAGTTGTTTACATGCAGCAGCCACTAAAATCTGCAATCAAAACTCTCAAACTTGTGAGATATTTTACTAAAAAGAATCTGAGATCTTGTATTGAAACAAATTACTAATGGTTGTATTATTTGAATCTTCCCCATTCTGTTTTCTATGATTAGTTGAGTATAAAGCTGCAAGTGAAGCAAACTCACAGCCTTGATTACATGAGGATTTCTATAATGAGGTAGTAATCTAGAAAACTAACAGTATTCAAACCATAAGGATTTGTGTCCAACTACTGCTGGTCAACATAGCCCATCTCACATTGCATCAATATCCCAAATCCCAATTGCATTACTCCAAGTCTGCAATCATGCCAAAAACAAATTACCATCAGAACAAAATCAGAAAACCAAGTCCAAAATCTGAACCACACCCCATGAACAACTAATCCAAAATCTGAATCACCCAAAACCTATAGTGAAAGAAGAAAGGCAAATAAAATTAAACAATATAATCATAATGAATACACAAACCAAAGAAATCAAATCAAAAGAAAATGAGACTTAAACAACGATAAATAAGCAATTGTAAAAGTCACTCACAACAGAAAACAAAATGCAGGTACAACAGATATCAAATAAAACTAAAACTGTAAACAAAGAGTAGTTGAGATTAAACAATTTACCTCAAAATCTAATTATACCAAACCCAGATTCTACAAAAACCAAATCGTCCACAGTGAGGGAACCTCAATCAGATTCTACAACAACAAGAATTAAGATAAAAAAACAGAAAATTAAATGGACTCACATAAAAGAACGATGGAGGAGCAGAATCAGTTTGGGCGCTACATAGAAGAACGATGGAGGAGCATAATTACCTGAAATCGGATTTCGAAACGGAGGATTGCTTCTGATTTCATAGCCGAGCAGAAGCCCTAACGATCCTCAATCCTGGCCTTCCGATCAGTAATCATAGCTAATTAACGAAGACGATGAGAGTTACCAGCGATGGCCAATTGAAGGGAGGAGAGATGGTGGAGAAGCGTTGTTCACGAAGGCGGCGCGCTCTGATGGTTGTGGTTGTTCGATGGAAGCGTGATAGGAGATTAAATGCAGAAAAAGTCAGTTAGGATAATTACTAATTTAACCTCACTTTTGTTGAACGGGATTAACCTTTGTAAAGCAGTTTGATGGTGCTTTATTTTTCATGCTTTAAACCCTTGTACACACAGCATAAACTCTTGTACGCGTCTTAAGGATTAAGGAAATTTCATGACGAAAATGCCCTTTAGGGCAATATGTATTATATATAGTAATAGATATATATATATATATATATATATTCTAGTTAACAGGCAATGATCAGATAATTAACAGATAATGCACGTATTAACGGTAATGATAAAAGTCAAAGTAACGAGTTTGACCTGGATATTTTTACCGGTTGTCACATTGTTCTACAAACACGTCTTCATCAAGCTCTCCGTAGAGGAACGCGGTCTTCACATCAAGTTAATAAACAGTGATATTCATTGATGCGGCATATGCCAGAAAGATCCGTATTGCCTCCAGACGAGCGACAGGCGCATAGACGTTTTCGTAATCAATGTCGTCAACTTGCATGTATCCTTTTACAACTAAATGGGCTTTATTCTTGATAATGATGCCACGGTCATCTCTCTTGTTTTTGAAAATCCATTTGACAGGTATAGGCTTAGTACCCAATGGAGGATCAACCAAATGCCAGACATTGAGCAGTTTGAATTGTAGTAACTCCGTTTGCATGGCTTCAATCCAGTTATCATCTAAAAGGGCAGCAGCAACAGTGGGAGGCTCTTCTTGTGAAATGAAACAAGAATACAAACATGTGTGCATTTCCTTCGACTGACTCCGAGTGAGACGTTTGTCAACTGGCCCGATGATCTGATTCGTAGGATGTATCTTGTGAATTCGAGTCTCTTCAACAGCAGGAGCTGGAATAGACGAGTCCAGATTTCAAATTTGTAGGTCATCGCCAGGAGTCTCTCCGGAATCAATCTCTGTTACGTCATCTGAGTCAGAATCATGCGTTACAGCATCAATTTCTACAGTGTTGTTTGACTCAGCTGTTGCTTGTGCTGGTTCTGCTTCCACAATTACAAGTTCATTAATCTGAATGATGGGCTGTTCAGCTGCTGAAGTAGAAGTTGAAGTACCATTGACATCACTTGAAGGTGTTGATTGATTTCCCCTTAATAACTCCGGAGGATCGACCGAATAGATGATATTCAGGATCGATGAAGTAATAGGAGCAAGCATACTAACGATAGGATTGGCGGCTTCATTTCCTTAATCAACAACAGCAGAGGAAGTACCTGCATCATCAGATTGAAACATATTAAAAGTAGAAGAAAACGACTCAAGATCATACATACTATCCGGAGCAGGATCTCTAGTGTTTGGAGTGTGCTCATTTCAAGTAACTTTGCATGACTCAATAACAACTTGAGTTCTTCTGTTGAACACTCGATAAGCAGCTGAGATCATCGAGTGTCCAACAAATAACCACCATCCCCCCCGGGGAGCAAATTTGGTTAACTGATCCGTCTGAATTAAAACAGTACAAGCGCATATGAACAGTTTTAAAACAGTACAAGCGCATACGAACAGTTTCCCCCTAACAAGGCGGTTCATGTTCCGAAAGTTCACATGCCTGTCAGGACCAAATTTGAGCCTTTACTCATCCAATACACAGATTCAAGTGCGGAAATCATGAATCCATGATCAAATCATAGTGTTTGCTTGTTGAAATCCTTAGATTTCGCCTCTGAAACTCAAGAACTTGAGGGTTTTCACACACAAGTGCTCTCTATCTTCAAACAGCCGTCCAAGAGTCTTATTAGGGTTATTCTAGAGTGGCTATTTATACTAGAGAGAGCACAGGTCGTGATTGTGCTGAAATCAAGAGAATGTTATTGAAGTTAGTGAAATTTATGACATCAGACAGACGAGATCGCCAAGAACAACATTGAAGTCGCCAAGACTAAAATGAAGTCGCCAAGGCTGGTTGGTGACCTCGCCAAGGCTTGGTGAGGTCGCCAACCTTGGTGAGGTCGCCAAGAGGTTGGCGAGGTCGCCAAGTGGACATGCCCAAGTCGCCAAGTACAAGTCCAAATCGCCAAGATTCTTGGTGAGGTCGCCAAGAATCTTGGTGAGGTCGCCAAGGAAGTCCAGAAATCACTAAGTATGCTCCGGAAACGTCAATTATCATTATTGAATCATCAAGGATTGTAATTACAAAGACACAATCAATTATTAGCATTTACCAAGTAACTTATCATGAAATGACCTAGATCTTGTATACTGACAATCACATTGCAATTGAAATGTACTAAGGCAATATCTCCAGTATCCATAATCAACACAAGCTAAGACATTTAGTCATGACATACAAAACATCAAATACTTGAATGATTAATATAAACATCAGGATAATTGTCCAAATACAAGATACAAGCAAATGTGAAAGATATACACATGAACACAAAAACCAAAGGATGCTATGTTTGAGTTGCCACCAACCCTATAAAGTTCTTACAAAAATAAAACAGAAACAAAATCTTTTTGGCTTTTAGAAAGTTTATATCAAAACAAACCTAAAATCTTTTTGACTTTTCAAAAATTATGCTAAAACACACCAAAAATCTTTTTGTACTTTTCTTGAACTAAAATGAAATGCAATACATAATCAAACTCTATTTTTGGTATGAGAAAGATAACTATATGGGATCATATTGGACATAACGCACTGAACTACACTTCAATTTTAACTAATTGAAGCATATAAGTCATGCTGATTGCCGGTATAATTTGTCCATCTTAAACTCAGGCAAAATCATACTCATAACATCTGGATATGTTAAGGTATTGATTAGATTTGCTTTGACCAGTGTATCCCACACTATCAGACATATTCATACATCTTCTTTTTCCTTTTCTTTTGCTCTTTCTTTTTGTGTGATTACACTTGTGAATAGTCACAAAGTATAATATTTTCATGATATCGTCAACTGTGTTCCATGCAAAAAGAAATAAGAATGTTAAATCGTCTATCTTAAGGTCAATCTTTCGATACGCAGATAAGGCCTCGGATTTAACAAAATAAAGAAAATAAAACAAGTTGAAATTGTATAACCCAACAACAATTAGGTCGATACTCCCGTACACGCAGAGAAAGTCCGATGAGTTATACGAAACACCAAAGAAAATAAAGCAGAACGTCAAACGAACAACGATCAGGTCGGTCTTGTGGACACGCAGAGAAAGTCCGATCGTTTGACAAAATAAAGAAAATCAAACAAGTTTAAATCTTTGCAAAAAGAACACATGTAAACACAGTGACTTCTCATTTATTTTCACACTTATTTTTCTTGTTGTCATGAACTACGCATCAAGATGTTATCCACATGGTCAAGAATTAGTATTTAGTGTATATCACATCTGAATACTTTCTGATTTGCCGAGCCTACCAAACATATCAAACAATGATCTTATGGCTCTTTCATCTACTCTATCCATGAGTCAGATACGTAAGCCAATGTACCATCATTTCCTAATGATTAATTTCTCACAATTTTATATTGTGCATGTATTCACCTTCCTTATATATTTTGCATGTATTCACCTTCTTTATATATTTGGCATGTATTCAACTTCCTCCCATAACATGCATTTTCACAATTTCTCCCTCTTACATGCATTTCTCCCCCTTAAAATGAAAACTCTATTTTGGATTTTCATTTTACAAAAACACGACGCTTTTTTTGGTTTTTATCAAAGGAAAATGCATAACGAAAGTAAAATTGATCAATCAACACGGATATCTTTGTAGTTTTTAGAATTGTCAGGAAAATTACAGGGTTAAAAAGATATATCATGAAATTTAATAAAAGCAGAATACTCCTCCATCAATAATTTTTCAATCGTCGATAGGTCTTCTAGAAGTACCTGCACACTGGCAAACTCATCAGTTTTTAACTTGACCTGAAGCGACTGGTTCTGGTCGACCAGTGTCCTGATTTTGCATAGAAACCACCTTAGGTTTCCATTGTTGTGATTCTGGTAATTCAGTTTTTGACGAAGTTATCACAGGTGACTGTGATGATGAACCTACATGTTGAACCTTTTGAACTATTGGAACAAAACGTTTTTGTTTTAGAAAGAATGTAGGTTCACATTCATCAAAAACTCTGCCATGTAAATCAAAGAACATTGGTTTGGCAGGTTTACCAAAAACTGGTTTCTGTTGAAACCTTTGGTTGGATTCAGCGGAAAGTGGACAATCTTTTGCCATTGCCCTTTTTGGCGGCAAACATAACATATACGTTTAGATTTGTCCCACCATTTAGGTGACTGCATAGAATCACATATATGAATATCTCAAACAAGATCAAAATTAGAATCATATACCTGATGCCTGTGATCATGAACCCATTTTGATGTGGGGTTTCGAGAATAAGAACCATCAGAAGAACATTTGGTAGTTTGATTCTTCAAGGTTCGTGAATCAGCTTTCTTCTCAAAAACTTCAGAAATTTTCCTAGCATCAACACAATGAAGAGGAAACTCTTTGTCGGAGAAAATCTGGTCGGAACCTTTGAGCTTGTAGAAACGCTCTGGTTGAACCTTCTCAGCTTTAAAGACTTCCTTCTTCACTTGTTTCATCTTCAATTTCTTGAAATCTTGGGATGATGATGCTGGAACCTCCTCAGCTTTCACATTCTTTGCCTTAAAACCCAGACCAACATGCTTTCCAGAAATCTTTTCCTCAGAATGTAAATTCCGGTGTCTATCTTTTGCCAACTTAGAAAATTCAGCTTTGATATCTTTAAGATTTGTCTTTTCAAAGAAGATCGTCTCATTAAATTCAGGTTGAGAATGAATCTTGTCACTTGAGTTAGCTGATTTCTCATTATCAGCTGAAGATGAACCAGAAACAAATATTGGAGCTGGAGGAATCTCAGATTTCTTCCCTTTCTTCTTCTTAGACTTCTTGGTTTTCTTTTTCTTCACAACCTTCTCTTCTTCAGAATTAGATGATGAAACCTTTGAATAATCAAACTTTTCAACCTTCTCTTTCACTTCTTTGAATGCTTCTTTGATATGAGCAGGAGGTGAAGCTGTTTTATCAAACATCCTTTCAAAATTTTCATCTTTAGCCAAAAAGCTTGTGAACACTTGAGAATTAGAGACATTGTTCAGCAAACGATTGGCATCAATCACTTGAATCTTTAAATCTGAAATTTGCTTTTGAGCATCAGCCAATTCCTTCTCGGTATCAATCAAACGCTTTGTAACTTTATGCGTCTCAAATTTTTGCATGCGGAGATTTTCCATTCCCTCAAACAACTCTTTCTTCAATTTATCTTCATTTCGCTTTTGAAACTCCAGATTTGTTGTTTGCACTTTATTCACACTAACCAATTCCCGCTTTTCATCCAAATACTTTTCCATTACAGCTTGATAACTTGCAATCTTAGCAGCAGATTCTTCAGCATCCTTTGTCAGCAAATCAAGCTTAATTTTGGATTTTTCAAACAAATTTTAAAAATCATTAGCAGTATCCTCCGCTTCATCCTTACATTTCTTAACTTCATTTACCAACTCATCCCTCTCTTCACAAATCTTTGCTTTTGCAGCTTCAACATCCTTTTTATCTTGTTTAGAAATCTCTAAAACATCATTCAGTAATTTGATCTCGGTTGTTAAACATTCATTCTTCAAAACCAATTCCTTCTCATGTTCTTTAGAAATCTTCAAATCTGAATTAACCAAATTGAATTCCTCAGAAAGCTTTTGACTTTTATTCAACAACGAAGCATTTTCTTTCAACAAACTCTCCAAGTTTTCAGCAGATTCATAAGAACTTGGTGTGGAACTTGTATCTGAACTTGTCTCTGAACAATAATCTTCTTGTTGATCATGAGTAAATATCAAAGCAGACGAATCAAAATGTTTTCCCCAATCATAAACACCATCATCTTGAACTGTTAGGGCTGTCTTGTTTGTATTACTTGAAGATGGTTGAGAGATACCAAGCTTGCTAGCATATGTTTGTTGACATTCCCGAGCAAAATGTCCAAGCTTTGAACATTGTAGCATTTCAACTTTGACTTATCAAATCCCAATTTCTCAATAAAATCAGAAATATTTCTTCCATTTTTCTTGAAAAACCTTTTCGATCTTTGACTTAGCATAGCAAATTGCCAAGATAAATCCACTTCATTCAATTGATCTTCATCAAGTGCATCAAGATCATCTCGAGTTATTTTTGCATCAGCAACATTCTTGATAACCAAGCCAAACGATGATGAAATCAAAGCAGCAATCATTTTGGCATAGTCATCTGTGGATTCAGAAGAAAAAGCATTCTAACTTGATGAATTTGGAATTGTAAAGCTACAACCCCGTGATGAATTGTTATCAAAATTTCCAGAAACTCCAGCCATGAAAGCAATACTTGGTGCAGAACTCGGATTTGGCTTTGCTTTAGCATTCATGCTAGCAGTATTCTCACCATGATATAACTCAGGATTTTGTAAAGTAGCAGTTGACTTCTTTGAGTTTAACATTTCCATTTCCCGAGCATGAAGTTTTCCAGTCAGCTCGTGAAATGTCAATGTAGAGTATTCTTTATCATGAGTGAGCAGCAAAACATAGTTCTCCCACTTTTCAGGCAACGCTTTCATAATCTTCTCCTTCAAAACAGCATCAGTTTTCTCAATTCCAACCACCTTTAATTCACTAATCAGATGTGAAAATCTTGAAAGAAGAGCAGTAATGTTCTCATTGTCATAATGTTAAAAATTATCAAATTCTTTATTCAACACTTTCTTCCGACTCTTCTTGTAATCATCATTTCCTTCACATCTTGCTGATAAAGCATCCCACAATTGCTTAGACTTCTTGCAAGTACTAAATTGATGAAGCAACTCAGTAGGTAATGCCATCGTAAGATAACCGAAAGCTTTTTGTTCAAGCTCATATGATTTCCTTTCAGCAATGTCAAAGGTATGAACTTCATTGAAATCTCCTTGATCAGTCGGGTGTTGATAAAGCTTCTTGATCGGAATCCACAAATCGATATCATTCGTAGTAAGCCGAAAAACATTGCTTCCAATTCTGATAATCTTCCAACTTCAACAACTTGGGAACTTTCTGACTTGTTCCAGTTTCGTTATCAAAGTTCATCATAGTCTGCATTGCACTCTGCATTGTGGCAAAAGCTTGATATTCCGACATCGTTGAAAAATTTAAGATTCTGATCGTCCGAACTCTATCCGAACTTAAACGCTTTGTCCGAATCTCCTCCGAACTCTCTCTGAACCTCAAACAATAGTCCGAACTTCAAACAAACCGAACTATGTCGAACAATAACCGAATGTCGTCCGAACTTATACCGAACCACTCCCGAACTCTGTCCGAAACACAAACCAGTCCGAACCTTGACCGAACTACTCACGAACCAGAACATTTCCGAACAATGACCGAACTCCTACTGAACTCACTCTAAACTCTGACCGAACCACGTCCGAACTTGAACTTCGGAGCGATTACTCTGAACCTGACCAGGAAGTTCCGAACCTCAACATAATTTTCTCAAAACTCTCGATTTTTGATGGATTTTGACGAAATTTGCAGCAGTAGGACAGAAAAACTGATAAGAAATGATTTAGGAGCAGGTTTGATACAGAAAACTCGATAGATTTGATTGAAAACATGTAAACAAACTCGAGAAACGCCAAAACGTTTCAAAAACTCCAAAAATAGCAACCACAGATCAGTAGAGTGAACCAGAAAGCTCTGATACCACTTGAAAAAGCGAGAGCATTGGATCGTCTACTCAATCTAGCTATTCGGAGATCAAAACGTAATTAACCGATTGTTTTATTGATCAAAGATGAACAATTACAACCAGTAAACACTCAGTATACAGACATAGAGAGACACTGTAAGAAACACACACTTAACAGAAGCTCAGACTCTCACCGGTACTGATTACAAAGACCAACTAGCTATTTATAGCTGCTGGCCGAACCTTGTCCGAACTCCAGGTTCGGCAGGTCCGAACTCCAGGTTCGGACCAGGTTTGGCAGGCAGTGAACCTATCCTTGAACCTTGGACTTGAACTCTTGGATCTTCACACGACATTGTCTGGTTGGATACTTCACACGACGCACAAACTATGTCTTAACAAAGTTCATTGTAGATACCCCTATAAGTGTAGACATGTAGACAACTTTTGTCACCATTAGATCTCTTGATCTAATGGTTGTGATTAATTTTCTTTTTCTTTTTTCTCATTATTCAGAAAACTTCACATGTGAGAAAGAGTCATTTCACATGCGAAAGTGTCAACAATGAACCTCACCCTATATATATAATATATATATATATATATATATATATATATATATATATATATATATATATATATATATATATATATATATATATGGAGAGGATCATTTGAGAACCTATATATATATATATACACGTTTGGACAAAACGATCTGACATAATATATGTGTAAATAGCAAAATCTTGTGTTTATATAGAGTACATTAGTATTTGCATTTCCATGGATTGTACGGATAAGGATAAATGGTTCGCGAGGTTGCATTTGCCACCTGCATTCGATTTTTAAATTATTAATAAATCTCACCTGAGGTTTGTGTTTTGTTGTCATCTGAGTCCTTGGGACTAACGGAGGTTAGATTTTTCAGTTAAGTGGAAGGGCATATTAGTCATTTCACATATGAGGGACTAGTTTTGTTATTATTAAGAAACAATTTCAGAACTTTGATTTTTAAGGGGGTGTTTTATAATTTTCTTAATTAATAAAAATTAATAAAAATTTAAAAAAAATATATCATTTGAGGTACTAAACCTAATCCACCATCGTCTATCTCACAATCCACCTTCTTTTCAATTTTTCCATCACTGACCCCTACACCGACACCGTTCTTTTCTGTCAGCGGAGTTCAAATCCTTGTCGTTTTTTATTCGGTGGTCGTAATTCGAAGGAACCAGAGTGAAGAAAACCGAACCTAAGGTTGCTAGGGCTTGGTTCGCTCCCGAAGATGACTCCGCGACCGTTGAATCTCACCGGAGCGGAGATCTATAGTTTAAGCTCGTCGAGGAATCAGACTCCAAGAGGTTCGAATTTCAATCATTCCGACTTTTACTCGATGATGGGGTTTCCCGTTGGCCGGTTGTCGAATGAAATTTGTTTTAGCAAAATCAAAATTTATGGATCTAATCAGCATCTTGGCTAGGCAATTCGTGGGTATGTGTTTGTATCTACAGAGAAAATAAAGCTCTGAATTTCACACATGCCACTTCGATTGCAACCATGGCTGGTTTTGACGACAAATTCTGATTGCAAAGCCATAATAATCTACTTTATACAGCCTTTAAATGCAATTCTTGTGAAATGCTGATGATTTTTCAAAATAATTTTAGATGATATGCACCAGATTTCCGATTTCGATCTAGGATTAACCAAAACGTTTTATTCAATGTGAAATGTTCCACGCCTAAACCACTATATTGAACTCCGATTCTGTATGACGAAAACGACGCGGTAGTGGCGGCGACAGATCAGCGGCTAAAACCTAATCTGATGGGTGTGAAAGTTGGAGAACTCAAGAGCGATGAAGGTTGGGGGAGGGGGGAACGATGCATGAGGGTGATGTATCAGTAGCCGGAGATTTCTTCTTAGCGGAGATGTATCGTCGCCGCTCGGCCGGACAAGGTCGCCGGAGGTCGCTAAAGTCGCCAGGGTGTCACCGCTCTCTCTCTCCTTTCTCTATTTCATTTCTTTCTTTTTTATGTTTTAATTATTTTACATGAATTACAAACCAACCCTTTGATATTAGTAAACTTTATCAATTTACAGAACTAGTTCCACATCAGTGAAATGACTGAGATTCTCTTCCACTTAACAGAAAAATTTAACCCCGTTACTTAGAGGGATTCATATGACAACAAAACACAAACCTCAAATGAGATTTGTTAATAATTCAAAAATCGAGATGACAAAACTGACCAAACCTCAGGGATACAAATAGTAATTTACTAGTTTATATATATATAACTAGAGATCGACCACGTGTTGTTGCGGTAATCCGGGAAAATACCGGAAAAAGTGAATAAAATAAAGAAAATATAGGTTTATAAGTGTATTATGCAATTCTGAAAATTTCATTTACCTAGTAATATAAGTGTATTAAGCAATTCTGAAAATTTCATTTACCTCTTATTCCATGTTATATAACTTTTGTATAAACACCTCTCCCATAAATTCCGGATTTTACATTTCATATCTTTAACATTTACTACTCATATCAGTGCACTTAGTATCTGTATTACTTCTCATATTTAAAGTCAACGCGTCATTTGGAATAAAGCTCTTCGTATCCAAGCACTTTCATTATAAAATGTTTTTTTTGTTACAATAGCCTATGTATTGACCCTTTATTTGAAATGGAGAAAATATAGGTTTATAAGTGTATATTAGGCTCTTCTGAAAGTTTCATTTACCTTTTATTCCATGTTATATAACTTTGGCCCCATAAATTCCAGATGTTACTTTTCATATCTTTAACCTTTAATTACTCATATCAGTGCACTTAATACCTGTATTACATATCCCAATATTTAAAATCCAGCTTTACTATAAGTTTTAAACATAAATTTCCCTTCCACATGCTCTTCCTCAGCAGTAGCTAACACCATGTGTCGTTTGAAATAAAGCTCTCCATATCCAGGCACTTTCAATATAATATATATATATATATATATATATATATATATATATATAGATTTGTTTGTAAAAATATCCTATATATTAACCATTTTCTTGATTCGTGTAAAATATGTGCTACCTAATACACTTAAAAACCTATATAAAAAAATTAAGGCTATGGTGTAGTGAAAAAAAATATGTGCCAAACTTAAAATGGGAAGGTTCGAACTTGCACCAAACCAAAACAAAGATCCAATTAATCCAAAAAAGTAACCACTCTGACGACATCGCATAAGTTAATGTTTCAGGTTATATATATATATATATATATATATATATATATATATATATATATATATATATATATATATAGGGGAAGGATCAAATAAAAACAAGATGTTATTGCGAAAACACGAAAACAAATATTAAAACCTCTATAACTTCCTCATACGTTAATATTTTTTTTAATAATTTGCACCAAAAGTCTTAAAATTGTGTCACCTTTTATTCTGGGAAAAAAAATTAAACATATAAAATTTCGTGATTCTTTTTATTATTGCACATGTGCAATAATACGTATTAATTATATTACACATGTGCAATATTAACAAAAAAACATTAATTTTTTTTTAAATTTTTTTCAAGAATTAAAGTTAACAGAATTATAAGATTTATGGTACAATTTTTTATCAAAAATATTAACGTATGAAAAAGTTATAGATGTTTTAATATTATTGCACATGTGCAATAATAAAAAAAATTAAAAAACGATGAATTTTTTTTTAATTTTCTCCAAAATTAAAGATAACAGAATTATAAGATTTATAGTGTAATTTTTTTATAAAAAATTTTAACATATGAAAAAGTTATAAAAGTTTTAATATTATTGCATATGTGCAATAATAATAATAAAAAAATTATTGCACCTGTGCAATAATAATTTTAAAAAAAAATGATTTTTAAAAAAAAAAACTTCCTGAACTAAAGATAACATAATTTTAAGGATTTTGGTGCAAATTTTTTTAAAAAATATTAACCTATGAAAAAGTTATAGATGTTTTAATATTTGTTTTCGTGTTTTCGCAAAAAAAGGTTGTTTTCACATGATCCTTACCCATATATATATATATATATATATATATATATATATATATATATATATATATAGGGAAGGGTTCCATGTAGACCCCTTAAATTTTGTAGACCCCGTAGACCCCTATAAAACTCAATAAAAATAAAACTCAGTGTTGTAAATTTGGTTTTTTTTATTACGATAATCTTTTAAGAACCAAAAAAATAAATAAATAAATTAAAAAAAAACAAAAATCATTAAAAAAATCGAACATTTTAAGACAATGAGTTTTAAAATAATGAGTTTTAAACGCACCACTGAGTTTTATTGAGTTTTAAACTCATTGTCTTAAAATGTTCAATTTTAATGCCTTTCTTTTTTCTTTTTTTTTAATTGTCTTTTTTTTGTTCTTAAAATCTTATCGCAAATAAAAAAAACTAAATTAACAAAACTGAGTTTTATTTTTAGTGAGATTTAATGAGTTTTATTGAGTTTTATAAGGGGTCTACGGGGTCTACAAAAAATAAGGGGTCTACACGGATCTTTTACCTATATATATATATATATATATATATATATATATATATATATATATATATATATATATATATATGGTAGGGATCAATGGAAAACCCCACCTTTTTGGAAAACCTGGAAAACCATCTTTTAACCATTGATTTAAAGATTGATGGTTGAGATTAAATAAGGTTAAGATTGTAAAATGTGTCATTTAATGAAGGGCATAATAGACATACCAAAATTTTATTAATAAATGTTTAAATTAATTTTCTCTCTCCTATCTCCTATTTCCTAAAATCTTTATCTCTCTCTCTCTCTCTCTCTCTCTCTCATTTAATTTTAAATTTCCAGGTCAAAATTTAGAAGAAAAAAAAAACAAAAAACTATTTTTACAAAAGAAAAAAAACCGGTGATAAGCAACATGAAACATGTACCAATTTGTTACACCCATGTAACATGAAACCTATTTTTACCAGCCTAACGATTGTTACATAGTTGTAACAAATAACTTCATGTACCTTTTCCAAAAAATAAAGATATAATATACTAAACTGATAAGAGAAACATGAAACCTGTACCAATTTGTTACCCCTATGTAACATCTTTACAAGAAACAAAAGATGTAATATAGTAAACTAATCAATGTATACAAATTTTGTTACAATTGTGTAATACATCTTTTATACATGTGTAATATATTATATATATTACACCTACTTTGTTACATCCATGACTCAGTAAAATCGATAACTTTGTTACACGTATGTAACATAGTCTACTGATTACATACAATGTAACGTAAGAACACTGACATACAATCAACGTATACCAAATTGTTACACCCTTGTAATTATTGTTCTTATATACTGTGACCTGATGACCTGATGACCTGATGATGATGAATTGTTGTTACAGCGATGTAACATATAACATGTGTAATTGTTGTTATAGACTGTGACCTGATGATGATGAATTGTTACATCATTGTAACAATTACAGAATTGATAATTTCAAACCTTCATGCTGAAGTCCGGTAATATCCGCAGATTCCATAACAGCTAATGTGAAGAAGAAACCATGATGGGGATCGAAATTTCAATGTACGAAATTGATTATGGATCGAAATATGAGTATAATACGGATGATGGATCGAGATTGATGAAGAAATCTATATGGAGGAAAGAAGATTATGTTTGAACTTGATGAAAAAAATGGAGGTCGCAGATGGATGATTATGGAGTTCGATTGTTATGGATTAGGGTTAGAGGAAGAAGAAACAACGTACAGGAAAAAAAATCCATGGAATTTTGTGATTGGTTGGATAGGGTTTTCCAGGTTTTCTAAAAAATAATGGGTTTTCCATTGATCTTCTTCCTATATATATATATATATATATATATATATATATATATATATATATATAATGAATTTACTGGTGTATGGGAGACACAATTTATCTATTGTGTACCGGTATTTACAATCTTGGCTTCTCTATTATATTGCTCAATACGTTCACAGATAATATTACTAATTTCATCGGCTTGAATGGTTACCATGAGTAGTATATCCCACATATATTTAAAAAAAAGATTTCTATGCCAAACGTGTAACGGTTTATTTTTTAATAAATATTATACACGAACATTCAAAAAAAAGATCACGGTAATAATCTATCCGAAATATAAAAATTTAAAAATAAAAAACTTAACATGTTCAAGCAAACATTAATATTGATACTTAATAGTAAATAATAAATTAAAAAATGAAAAAAGAAAGCCTACAATAATTTGATTGGGCCGCTGAATAAAAAAAAAGCGAGTTTGAAAGGTTCGAACATAAGTCAGCATTAAGAGGGGCAGAGACAAAAACCAATTGAGCTAGCAAACCTTCTGTTTAAATATTCTCAGCTTATGTATAAATTATTGATTTTGTCTTTTTTAGAAAAGGACAAAAAATGTAAGAATGGCACGATATCATAGGTAAGGTTTGTGTTTGTATATATATACAACTAGAGATCAATCGCGCGTTGTCGCGGTTAATAGAACATATAAAGGATGTGTGCATATTGGTTAAATGGTAATAAAAAAAAATTGATGGAGTAAAAGGGGCGGTAAAAATTATTTAAGGAATACATTCTTTTTTGTTCTCATCCGAAGACATAATTGAGTTTGGACGAATCAATGAAACGGCAACATCTTCAATAAATCCCTCAAAGATGGACCAGAGTGTATAAGCAAGCACAAAGTAAAGCTTAATATAAATGCGTTGGTAGGGTAAGTGTAGAATATTAACTATAAACCCCATTCATTTACTCACTCACTCTAGGAGTGTTGTGTTGGCCAAATTTAGTAATCTATTAAAGATAATGGAGAAAAAAAACTTTGGTATCCACATTGAAACTACCAACCAACCTCAACCCCAACCTCAAAGATAATCCCAAGTAAACAAAGATGTTGTGTTGGCCAAATTTAGTAATCTGTTAAAGATAATGAAGAATAAAACTTTGGTATCCACATTGAAACTACCACACAACCTCAAAGATAATCCCAAGTAAACAAAGATGTTATGTTGGCCAAATTTAGTAATCTGTTAAAGATAATGGAGAAAAAAACTTTGGTATCCACATCGAAACTACCAACCAACCTCAACGCCAACCTCAAAGATAATCCCAAGTAAACAAAGATGTCACAGCAGCAGCAGCATCATTAAGTCTACTGTCATCATCCAACCAACTCGTATCCAACCAACTCGTAACAACAAAATCTAATCTCATCATCTAACTAAGTTGTAGCAGCAAAGCACCTTGATAGATGGTAGCCAAAGCTTCATTCTAAATTGATTAGCAGTCAACTGAAAAAACTGCACAAACTCATGATCAACTGTAGAGTTCACCATTATGTATTTAGACAGTTGCTGAAATCTGGATTGAATTTGACCTCCACTATAGAAGTGTTGACCCAACCCAGAAACTTGCATAAGCGGTTATAGTCAGGGGACCTTTGTTCCCAGCATTATGAAATGCCAACCAAGTTCGTCAAGTAAATAATACAAGGTTTGGTTTTCATAACCAAATTATACCTCATATATAATTCACAGCTAATAAAAAAATGTCACAGCAGGAAGAGTCATTATGAAGGGCCAAGTTCGATTATCAAGTATATATCCGATAATCATCTAAAGAAGTAGCCAAAGATGTAATCCAACTTCATAATCATATTCACCAATCATTCTTACAGCATGAAGCTCACGGCCTTCAGTCATCTTGTGCATGGTAAAATACAGCCAATACCAAGACCAAAGAGGATCAATCTCAACATACTTTTAGGACATAAAATAAGAAACGCGAAATATATTAGAATAGGCATAAAGATATACTGAGGTTTTATAAGGTCAGAAGATGTATAGGTATGTAGGTGTAACAGACAGAGGTTATTTTACATAGAAAGTCTTAAAAGGTATACTACAGGAGGGTATGTCAAGCATACGAAGTAGCTTACAGGCAATTTTTTTTACTTGGGGTGCAGAACGATCGGGTGTATCAGCCAATACGTTGTCGGGTATTATCAGTTGAGCCAGAGGTATCTGCAAGAGTTTTAGAATCTTAAGAATAGAGCTGCCAATTTATAGTTCTACAAATGGAAGAAAACATTATGGCCAAATTTTCTTGGATGGAAGTTATATAACTGTTTTAGGAAGAAAAAAAGGTAAAGATAAGAGTTCAACTGACAATATGTATGAAAAGTGTAACAAATTAAACTATGAGAAAGTTGTAGTTAATCAACAGGCCATATTAATATATAATATTCGAGATTTCTCAAGAATGATATTTGTATGGATGATACGCTCAGATACATAGGCTTTCAGCCTTTTAAAATTCAGTTTTGCATTAGAAGTGAGTTTTGTAGGTGAAATTGGCTCTAAGGTTTGGTTTTTATTGAAAATGTGCTGAGAGCATTCCTAGCAGGTTCCTTTATCTCTATCCTTATAATTTATACATTTATCATTACTTTTTTTCTCTCTTTCACTCACAACCACAATTAAATAATACTTTTATATACCTTAATCATTACCTTTTATCTCTCTTTCATCACAACCAAACCTTAAATTTTAAGAAATCAACAATTTTTTGTCAAATATACAGATGACAATAACTTTTTCTCTCTCCTCTACTCACAACCACTCACAACCAAACCTTAAATTTTAGGATTTACACTGACATATTTATAAGGAACCTACCGTGAATGCTCTGAACATGCTATGGTTTTAGCAAGTATGATGTGTTGATGGTGTATTTTTAATCCTTATAAAAACCTTAAGTTATGGCAATCATGCTTGATCAATCATGAAATCAGGGGCATACCTGGGAACCAAACTGCAATAAAACTTAATACAGATGAATCTTAAAAGAATGGCATCGCAACACGTAGTGACGTTATTAAGGACTATAACAAACAACAATGCTATGAAAGGAGACAATCGGTTGAAACATACAAACTGAAAGTATTATACAAATGAAAACACATGATATACAGTAGTTTAGGAGAAAAAATTAAATACATGACATACAGTAGTTTAGGAAAAATAAACAATTTGAACAAATGTTACCTACGAATATTTATTCTAGTTATCCAGAATTTACCTATCTAAAACACATACCACAAGGCCTATAAACCTAAAAAAAACAGCATATATGGAACCATTAAGTATCTACTATATCATAAGAGGCCTGGATTCACCTATCAAAGAGCATAAACAATCTGAAATTTGTGTACATATAGGCTGGGTTTAGTAAACAGAAAATTTGTAAAGAACAAAGCTTAAGAAACTCAAATAGCAGGCCATACCTAAAAGCAATAAAACATTCACTATAATCTTATAATACACAGTATAGCAATTAAAAGTTAGTAATAAGGCTCACACAAAATTAGTAAGAGCCACCAAAATTAGTAATAAGGCTCACACAAAAGAGTAAGGACGAACAAAAACCTAAAATATGAGCAGCAACAAAGAGGATAAAGATATAACAAATTAAGAAAAAGACCTTAGCTAAACAACGAAGATCTTTAAGAGCAAATACAGAAAAAACCCAATGGACTTCACTGAATTCACAAACAAATTTCCTTACTGTATTTTTTTAATGAGTTTCTATTTTTTTAATGATTTGATCGAATAGCCTATAGAAAAAGAATATAAAAAAAATCCTTTCTAACAATCAAAAGTGCCTCCTTTTACATGATTGAATACTCAAGTTTTAAAATCTAACAGAAAGGCTAATATGCAAGTTCAAGGGCTTATATGTAAGTTTAACAAAAGTCTAATAGGGTATTCTAACATTTTCCCAAAGAACTAAGCCCGCTTTGCAGTCAAAGATCTAAAAAACCTATAGTTGTTTAGACCAAATAAGATTAGAGTAGCAAAGCTTAGAAACCGGAAAGCGAAATTAAAGATCAAAATAGTTAATGATTAATAAGAGGGAGAAAAAATATCTGGAACTCACCTAAGACTTTTTTGATGGATTTGCAGAACAAATAAAGCTATAGCTCTAATATTTATCATCATTCCTATCACTCAAATAACATTCAGTTGATCTAGAAAATAATCACATACTAAACTGAATTTAGATAAAAAAAAGTTTTTCTATAAAATACCTAAATCTCTTTGTTTGGGGCTGTTTGAGTTCGAGTCTGATTAGGGATAGCAGTTCAAATTCTTCAACTTTATGTGCTTCAGTGAAATCTTTATCCTATTCGTCGATGACTACTAAGAAATCTTGAATTTTGAACGTCGGTTCACCGGTAACTACTGTGAAATCTTCAATTTGCTTTGACGCCTCTTAAATAACCGGAATTGGCTTCAATCGAAGTAGTGATCGGAGTTAGTAGGTTGAGATAAAAAAATATGATGAATCACAGACCTGGGTTTTGTAGCGGAGGAATTGGATAAAGAAGAAAAAGGTTCGGCGGTGTTGTTGATGTGGAGAGGCTATAAAGCTAAAAGCGCAAAAAAGATGACACATAAAGAAAAAAAAACCTTGTTAAAAAATAATTGGTGTTATGAAAGACTCGTGGCCAACTTCAAACAAATAGAGCATCTCGGCCAACTGGGGTAGGTCTTCCTTTGTCAAACATTCTGAATGCACAATATATATGTAGAATGGTTTTTAATTAGTATTGGCGTGAAATCATAGGCAAAGTTTTCGATTGTATATATAACAACTAGAGATCAACCGCGCGTTGTTGCGGTTAATAGATCATATAAGGGCTAAAAAAATGCGTTAACATAATATTGTCCGTATATGGACAGTGTTGTCTAGAGCGTGGTTTACGTATTTCTTGTTGGAGAATGATATGATCAATACGGTTGATAAAGTTGATTGGTATAATGGTCACACGATCGGTCATTTTGGATTGAAATGATATTGTGGTTGATATTGTGGTTGAAGTTGCAGATGAAGGTCATTGTATTTGAAGTAAAGTTGAGCTCTGCATTGATGAGTAGTGACAACGTGTTAGAATTAGGTCTGTAGTTATTTTTGTGGGATATAAAAGATGTATGTGTATATCAGTTGGTAGTGTATTTAAATTGTTGGTACACATCATACTAATAACTGCAACTGCTTTGGTAAATATTTATTAGTCTAATTTAAAAAAAGAAATCCCACTTAATGTTTAAGTCATAGTATTTATTTTATAAGATTTATGTTGGGATTTGACTGTTTGACCAAAAAGTCAAAAAAATAAGGAAAGTCAAATTAGAGCCAAGAGGTTTCATATTAGAGAAAAGATAATAACTGTAGTTGTTTAAAATTCATTTTATTGACATGTCTTAAACTTTAAAATAAAAACCAACTAAACTTTTAAATAATATCATTTAAGATATCCATCCGCAAAGAATTTGTGTTATATATACTCTAACTAGTTTTTGATACCCGTGCGACGCACGGGTAGATTTTAAAAAATATATATATATTATAATAATATACTATAGTATTATAATTCAATCATTGAAATTAAAGAAAAAAAGGCAACATTGTAAAATGTAAAAAGTTACAAATTAGAAAATATAGACTTATACACTACTATTAAGAAAATTAGGAGGGTAAATATTTTGATCAACACTTTCTATTAAATAAAAATGTTGTAAAGAAGAAAAAATACATGTTTAAAATTAAAAAGACATCTAAAAATTACAAATTAGAAAATCTACTACTTTAATAAGTGAAGATGTTTTAGACCACGTGTCATTCTCTTAGCCTTGCCTCGTCTCCCATTTCCCGCCAATTCTCATACATCGGCGTCTACTTTCATCCATCATCAAGATCCCTAAATTAACAGATTCAGTTTTTAATTCCTTCTTCTCCTCGCTTCCCCCTTCAGTTTCAGGTTTATTACCACATCATTTAATCATTAATACCTTCAATACCTAATAATAATGAATTGTCTGGTGTTTTCATCCATCCTCATCGTCGATTCCCCCTTCAGTTTCAGATTTTTCTTTTCTTACCACAATCATTAAATTCCTTCAATACCTAATAATAATAAATCCTCTTGGTTGTTCAGTTACACAAAACTTTTCAAGTCCTGGCTTCAATGATGTTCAATTGCTGTATATGAACGGCCGAAATGGATGAAATGTGAACGACGGTTTTCCCTTTTCCGGCCGCTATTTATGTGTAGCTGAGTACGTATTACCACCTACCTACCCCCTGATTCTCCAAAATTTTATTACAGTTTTCAACAGGCTCTCAGTTGTTAAGGTTAGTAGTATTTCTTCAATTTTATTTGTTCATTAGATTAGACATGTTTTCTCTTTTGATGTGAAATAGTTTACATGGAACATGGCATACTCTGGGATTTTCCTTTGTTGTAAGTGTTATTCCCAATTTATCAATGTATTGACGAAAGTGGTCTTATTATAATACAATTAAGTTACTTCATTGTATTAAAATTGATGTGTGGAATATATGTTCGAGTATAAATGCTTAGTTAAGAATTATGAAAAGTTCAAATGAAAAATATGAATTTTCTGTTCTTTGTGCTCTATGAAGTTTAGGCAGTTAGTCAATTAGGCCAAGTGACAGAAACTGTATTTGAAGGCCAACCTGAACTTACCTGGCCCTTTTTAGTGTTGTTGTCATTGAACTTAGTAAGTGATAAACTTATGAACCAACAAATCAAGGATAGAATATTCATGATATGTTAATGTGTGTTTTCAAGTTAATGTATGTTTGATAAACATAGAAACTGATATAACATAAGCAATGCAATAGGTTTCTAATGCCAGTAACCAATCTTCTCTTTAATAGTGGTAGAATATCCATCTTATATAATTAAACTCCTTTTTGTGTTTTGGTAAACAGATGGAACAAAAGGCTTTTATTTCTTATAATATTTGTATTGTAGAAACTTATTTGTATGCTTTCTTAATTGATTCTTCCATGTGGTCAAAATTAAGTCAGTGTAGAGTAAACACTTACATGAAAAATCAAATGGAAACAAACAAAAGTTCTTTTCCTATTTTCAATCTTAATCGCTAAGATGTATCCCCTACTGTAAACATGTTTTTTTATTTTCTTAACCACTTTTTTATACTACAGTTTATGTATTAACAATGTCGGTCATTGGGTTTGATTGTTTGTATTTAGCTAGCATATGTTTGACGGTGGGTAAATATTATCATTTATCACAAACATAGGAAAATATAACTTCATATTTTGCTTTGTATTTGTATGCCTTCTCTGTTTGGTTGATTCTTTAGTATTACTTTTGAGTTGGCACAAGAATTTGAATCACATCCTAACAAGTTCTATTTTGTTTCATGCTGGAGATTTAAAAGTTATCCCACCGACTTGAGTTTCCTGTTGGATAAGAAACTTGCTTTCATAGTCGACACTACAGAACAAAACTTTGACAGAAAGTTGTGCCAATTGGAGATAAGGCTTGGCATAGAACAGGTTAGCCATTCCCAATTTGAAACTCAAGTCTTCAAAGTTTCATTACTGCTTGAATTTTATAACCTGTTGGTATGTTTTCATTACTGCCTGAATTAGTACTTGCATTTTACTGCTAGATATAGGATAAGGATAATGTATGCTAACCTGCTAAAATTTTATAACCTCCTGATATTTTTTTCTATTCTTATTCAATAATCTGATCTGATTTAAATATGTAATAATCTCTGATTTATATATAAAATGTAATTTCACATATGCTTCTGTTGTTAAGAGATATTGATATCTCCATATTGTACAATAGTGAAAAGAAGATAGAATTCTTCTATTTTTATTTGATAACTGTTATATTTTATGTGATATGTTGGTTAGGATGTCCAGATCTTTTTGTATATGTTCATAATCTCTTATTTTTATATAAGATGTTATCTCACTTATGCTTCTGTTGTTAAGAGACATTGATATCTCCATATTGTATAATAATGAAAAGAAGATATAATTCTTCTATTTTTATTTGATACCTGTTGTATTTGTGTGATACGTTGATTAGTATGTCCAGATTTTTTATTGGTATGCAAATTTTTAAGTATATGTTCATAACTACATGAACCCAACTTGGTTAATACTAAGACGGTATACTGGCATAGAACTGAATGTCCTTGTGGATACTTAATATAGTTAAAGAAATGAATTTTCCCATTGACAGATTTTGAATTTAAATAATTAACAGGAATCCATAATGATTTGTGTAGGTTCCATCTTTTAGTATATTAAAGAAATTGCATCTGTATCAATTTCATTCTATCCTCTTAACCAAAAATCATGTGGGTTCATAATGGGTCCAATAGGTTAAATGACCCGTTATTTGATAACCGGTCGGTCCATCAAAGGTGATCTGTTTATATAAACCTGGCATGTTGGCTTGCATCTTGCCTATTCAGATCAAATGTAAGAATTGAATGACTAAAAAACCATACAATATAACTGTTAGTACTTGATATATCCTGAGTGATTTTATCATTATCATTAATTGGTTCGGGTTTCAAAATTGAGCAGATTGGTCTTTACAACATGTAATTAAGAGGGTGTTTGAGAGTTTATTTTTTACACTTTATTCATATTGAACATGCCATTGCCATAAAGATCGAGTTTCAACTTTCAACAGTTTGTAATATCTAAAATATTCTTTTTTTTATTGATGTTAAGCGTGATCGATCAATGGGACGTGAAAATAGTACCCCAATCTCAAGTGTCGAGAAGGCCATTGCCGTGGTTCCAACTATGAATGAGAAACAACCTCCGACCGCACCTAGGCATGGGTTATTGAAATGTAACCTTAAGGAAGTTAAAAGCAGATAAGGGCTAAAGCTTCAAATTTTAGACACGGAAGACAATATTACAAATAAAATATCAAATGTTGTATATAAGGAAAGGGATTTATAAATATTAGGTCCTCATTCTCTCTGTAATATACATGTTTTTTTATAGGGGTTTGCAAACGATGACTTCTCACTATGTTTATATTAGTTCTTATTTATATCCATTTCAAATTTAAAAATACATATTACCGGCCCAAAACATTAAACATTTGTTACTTCGAGATTATCATAAATTCGTTACACGTAACCCCGTGTAACACACGGGTAACAAACCTAGTACATATTTATATACTACATTTAATGTCTCGTTTGCTATTTTTCTATCTACATCAAATATCAAGAATGTCTTGCCTGTTCTACCATATCCATATAAAAGAAAACATATCTCTTATCATCAACTGCACACATTATCTCACCGAAGACGGATGTTTGTTCATCGTTTCTAAAACTCATAATAATTAGTTCTTTAAAAACAGAAATTAAAATACATATCATTATTGTATTCAAAGTCTGTTATATTAAATTTAATATGAATTTAATAATGAATATTCTAAATTAAACTGAATTTAAATGAAACTGCTATATTTTATGTGTAATTTTAGTGGTATAGTTTAAAATATACCCGTTCCCAAAAAAAAAGTTAAAAATATGAAAGTAAATTTAATTGTTATTATAAAATTAGAACTGTGACATAAATTTACTTTTTTAAATGAAATAATTAGTTAAGTAACATAACTTATACTAATAAGTATTGATTGTTAAAACCTAAAAGTTGGGAAATTAAATTAAAGCTACGCTGAAGAAAAAGAGAATCAAACACAATTATTAAATTTGTCGTAAATAAAACAAACTAAAGAAATACAAAATTAGAGCAGATAAACCACAATGTTTTAACCGAACATAAAATCACCACTAAAAAGAACCACAATGTTTTAACCGAACATAAAACCACCACTAAAAAAACACCAGTGCAAGTTACTTATTTCTCTATCTTCGGCGTTATCAACTTGTCCTCAATAATCCCTTCACAATCAAAATTTGATGCCAAAGTACAATTGGCTAAATATGTTTGTGTCTTAGCTAAAGACATAAATGGGACATCATCCACGACATAAACATGAGCTAGGATGCGTTTCAAAGATCTCATCCTTGATTATATTCATTACACATGATTTCCATGTTGACAGACACTCGAGTGGTATTTTCATCACCTATAGAAATCACATCCTAATTAAAAAAATAAATTTTAATTAAATTCGGTTTTAAAAAATAAATCGTAACCTTGTCAGTGTTCAAGATTTAACGGATCGGTTCCAGTTCTCCAATGCGTATAATTGATATCACGATGTTTACGTGTAATCGACTGAATAGCATCACCCTACATAATAATGTTTTTAATGTGGTTGGATATACTGTTACTATGAGTTTATATAGATGATACTTACATGTTGGTTAATGATCAGATATCATAAATCTCCTTGCTCTGATCCTGGGAACCATCTTTGAATTGCAGGTAAACTGATTGTCGTTCCAGTGCAATAAATATATAAGTTCAATTGAATAGAAATGAAATATAAATGAAAATCATGTTCAGTAAAATGTAGGCATTCAAATGTCTGTTAATGCATATATACAAATAAATTATAATACAGTGAAAAATACACATAATAAAACAGTGAACAATGCACAGATGTATATCAATTAAATTACATGGTGACTTTCAAATTATTAATTTTTGATTTTATATTATTTAGGAGATGATAGGTACTATATCTCCATGTGAATTTATTTAGCATGTGCTAATATATTCCTGGGAGGTTAACAGAAATTATGCCTCTTTTTTAAAGTCTTTGTCGCACCCCCAAAATACCACTAACGGAGTTTATACCGTTAAGGGGCGCGGCTAGACCAGGATCCACAACCATAGTTACAAATACTAAACGAATCAGGGTTAGTTCAAACACAAACTATAAATCAAAGTTTCAAACACAACGCAGCGGAATAAAATATTGTCTTAGCACTAACCACGTGCTTTACATAAACATTGTTTTAAATTCCCAATTTAGTTTAAATCAAAACAAAGGTCTTCAAGTGCCATGCCAACCCGCTCCGGATACTCCTTAGCGATCTGCAAAAGTTTAAACCACGCAAGTGTCAACCTAACGGTTGGTGAGTTCACAGTGGGCTTGTCATGCATTGGCCCGGTCTCAATAATCATAATTCATGTCAAGATATACTTACAAAATGTTTATTTGTGAAAAGCAATGCTTGTATTTAATTCTCAGTTTATAAATGGTTTGTCCGTGACCACGTCATCGGGTATGTACTAGTTCCGTAAAGTTAAAGGACTCAACCGATATCGCGGGTAGCTAATCCGTTGTTCCATGCTCTAAGGAAGTTTGTACCAAAGCTGACTTATTTTGTGGGGGCCGAGCCATCCCGTACGGTGCGGACCAAGTCATCGCGGTTTCTGCCTCCCCCGTGTCCTCTCGGGACCACGGTCAAATAGGCTGATATTGTTCCTCCGTGCACTCCCCGTGCCACGGGGCGGAGTTTGTCAAACTCCAGTAGATCTACCCAACATCCCCTCGCTTTACAATTAATGGCACAATTTTAGTTGAGGACTTTTAAGTTATAAGGCATCCTTAGAAAACATGTGATATCATATGGTTTAGACTTTAACCTACACTAGCCATATTAAAACGTTTTCAGTTTTGTTTCAGAAAAACAGTTCGTTCAGAATTCACAAGTGTTCCCATAAAACACTTCAGTTCATCAAGTGGGTGCCAAGCATCCCGGGTTCTCATGTTTATCAGTGAGGTGCCTAGCACTCTCGAGTTTATCAGCATTGTTTTCGTTAAGTTATTCTGTGTGGCCCATCGGACTCACGGTAAGCGGGTTAGTGACACTCACCTTTGGTTGCACTGCTACACTTCAAGTAATCCGAATATTGTTGTTTAATGAAGACCTAGAACACGTTTAGGTCTTAGGTATTAGTTTCGTGTCTAATCTTTACTTAACGTCACTATGGCCCATAACATAGCACGTTGCAACTATGACTCGACATACCGACACACGACACCAATGGTTGATCATAAACAAGGGTTCATATAAATCAGATATCAAACATGTTTCATCATGGCAAAATCATGCAAGTCATGGCATAACACTTAAGCAAATTTCACAAGTTTGGTTTTTAGGTCAAGTCTTAGTTTCGCTAGCATAGTTTCGCTAGGCAGTTTCGCTAGGTGCACGGGCAGCACTTTCGCTAGGCAATGCCCGGTGACACAGTTTCGCTAGGCTAGTTTCGCCCGAAACTACTGACGCAGTTTCGCTAGCCTAGTTTCGCAGGGAAACTGGTTTGAACTTTCGTTCAGGTATTTCGCTCGATAGTTTCGCTCGAGCTGGTCTGGTCAGGTTCCCGGCGACACTATAGTTTCGCTGGTCAGTGTCGCTGGAAGGATACACAATTTCGCTACTTAGTTTCGCCCAGAGAACAACAGTTTCGCTGGTCGTGAAAAACATACGGATTTGCCTAAAAATCAACCTAACAGCTTCTGATCATACATGCAATTCACTATCTAGCATCCATAGGCATTTACTAACATAAATCAAGCAACTTTAACAAGTTTAACATGCATTTTGATCATCAAATCTCTAAAATAGGTTCAAAACCCTAAAATGACCTATTTTGCACAAATCTCTAATCATGGATGGATTTCACACGTAAAGTTATCAACTTTATTACAGATCTAGCATCCTAAAGCATATATACAGAAGATCAAGCAATATCATGAAGGTTTGAGCATGCTTTAAGAAGAAAACATATAGAAAACACATAAAGCATAGTTTTTGGGACTCACGGTTGATTCTAGAATCGATAGATGAGATGAGATGATGGTCTAGAGGCTGAGATCTTGGTCTCTTGATGGTATTCTCGGCTGACCAGGTTCCAGGGAAGTGTATGTGTGTGTTGGTTGTGAAATGAGGCAAATGAGGCTACTAGGGTTCATTAAGTTTATTTATATCAGAGGCTAGTTTCGCTGGCAGTTTCGCTGGCTGGCGAAACTGGCTCTGATCTCGGGTACATTGATCAGTCTAGCCAGCTACCGGGCGAATCTGTAGTTTCGCTCGGTAGTTTCGCTGACTACCAAATCTAGGCAATTTTCACATAATCAAGTATTTACAATTAATCATGCTATTCACAATAATAAGTTATGTATTTAAATCACATTGCACATAAGGACAATCAATGATGAACACATAACACATATGGACGGGTTCGGTGATCAACCAAAGGTCGTGGACGTATTCGGCCTAGTTATGCATTAGCTACTTATAACGTAACTAACGGGTTTGTCTAACGGAAGTTAACCTTGAAATTCTCGGGTGTCACATCATTCCCCTGAAATTGGAATTTTCGTCCCGAAAATTATTCTTGTGTCGTAGCGTTCGCAGCATCAGCTGTCGTTGTTGCTATCGTCGCTGGGGAAAGAAAGCAAAAAGTTTTAGGGTTGTCACATCCTCCTCCTGTTAAGGAATTTTGGTCCCCAAAATTAAATCATACCATGAGTTTCCGTGGACGTTTGCTCGAACAGGTGAGGATACTTTTTCTTCATCTGATCCTCACGTTCCCAAGTATATTCAGGTCCACGTCTTGAGTTCCATCGCACCTTGACGATCGGAATCTTGCTACGTTTGAGGGCTTTCTCCTCGCGTCCCATGATTTCTACTGGTTGCTCGATGAATCTCAGATGTTCGTCGATTTCCAATTCCTCCAGAGGAATTATTTCGATGTCTTCAGCCAGACATTTCTTCAGATTGGAAACGTGAAACACGTTGTGAACTCCATCGAGTTCAGCAGGGAGTTGCAATCGATAGGCCACCGGGCCTACTTCCCCAATAATTTCAAACGGACCGATGTAGCGAGGATTTAACTTTCCACGCTTCCCGAAGCGTATCACTCCCTTCCAAGGAGATACCTTCAACAATACTTTGTCACCCACCTCGAACTTTAGAGGTTTTCGGCGTTTGTCGGCATAACTCTTTTGTCGATCACGTGCTGCAGCTAACCGTTGCCTGATTTGAATAATTCGCTCGGTCATATCATGGATAACTTCCGGTCCAGTGAGCCCTTTCTCACCTGTTTCAGCCCAACACACGGGCGATCTACATTTTCTGCCGTAAAGTGCTTCAAAAGGTGCAGCACCTATACTTGAATGATAACTATTGTTGTAAGAGAACTCCACCAGTGGAAGGTGAGTCTCCCAATCTTTTCCAAAATCCAGAACACAAGCTCGGAGCATATCTTCTAAGGTTTGAATCGTTCGTTCCGTCTGACCATCAGTCTGCGGGTGATAAGCTGTACTCATGTCTAGTCGGGTTCCCAATGCTTCCTGCATTGATTGCCATAACCGGGAAGTGAATCGAGGATCTCGATCCGAAATGATAGTCTTAGGCACACCGTGAAGCTTCACAATTTTGTCGATGTACAGTTTTGTCAATTTATCCATATTATCACTTTCCTTCATCGGAATGAAATGTGCAGATTTGGTTAACCGATCGATGATAACCCAAATCGCATCCGGTTGATTTGATCGATGAGGTAATCCTGTTACAAAATCCATTGAGATATCCTCCCATTTCCATTCTGGGATCTTTGGTTGTTGCAGTAAACCAGAAGGCTTTTGGTATTCAATCTTGACTCTTGAACATGTTAAACACTTAGCCACATATCGAGCAATGTCGGCTTTCATATTCGGCCACCAATAAAGATTCTTCAAGTCCTGATACATTTTATCTGATCCAGGGTGCACCGAGTATCTTGATTTGTGAGCCTCGTCCATCACGAGCTCACGGAGATTTCCAAACAATGGAACCCAGATTCTGTCATTATAGTATGTGAGTCCATCGGACTTAACTTCAGAATGGCCATCTACACCACGCAGTGCTTCAGCTGCGAAGTTTTCTGCTTTCAAAGCTTCTCGTTGGCAGTCACGGATCCGATCCGGTAATCCTGAATGTATTGTAAGTTGAAGCGCTCGTACCCGACGAGGCTTTTCGTACTCTTTTCTGCTTAGGGCATCAGCCACAACGTTGGCTTTTCCAGGATGATACTTAATGGCCAAATCATAATCATTTAGTAACTCGACCCACCGTCGTTGTCGCATGTTGAGGTCTTTCTGATCGAAGATGTGCTGTAGACTTTTATGATCGGTGAATATCGTGCACTTTGTTCCATATAGGTAATGTCTCCAAATCTTAAGTGCATGAACAACGGCTCCCATTTCCAAATCATGCGTTGTATAATTCTTTTCAGTATCCTTTAGTTGCCTGGACCCATAGGCAATTACTTTATCTCGTTGCATCAACACGCAACCGAGTCCTTGAATCGATGCATCGCAGTAAACCACAAAGTCGTCTATTCCATCGGGTAACGCAAGAATTGGAGCCGAACATAACATATCTTTGAGCGTTTGGAATGCGCGCTCTTCCTTCTCACCCCATCTGTATTGCACTCCTTTGTGCGTTAAGGCCGTTAAGGGTTGAGCCAGTTGAGAGAAACCCTTAATAAACCTTCGATAATATCCGGCAAGTCCTAAAAATTGTCGGATCTCTGTTGGCGCTCTTGGGGTAGACCAGTTCTTAATTGCTTCCACTTTGGCTGGATCTACATGGATTCCTTCCTCGTTTACAATGTGTCCAAGAAACTGGACTTCGCGGATCCAAAAATCGCATTTCGAAAACTTAGCATAAAGCTGTTCCTTGCGGAGCAATTCCAATATAAGTCGCAGATGCTCCTCGTGTTCTTCCTTTGACTTGGAGTAGATCAAAATATCGTCGATGAAGACTATCACAAACTTATCGAGGTACGGCTTGCACACTCGATTCATCAGATCCATAAATACGGCAGGTGCATTGGTTAGCCCAAACGGCATAACCAGGAACTCGTAGTGTCCATACCGAGTTCTGAAAGCTGTCTTGGGTACATCCTCATCACGAACGCGAAGCTGGTGATATCCAGACCGTAGATCAATCTTTGAAAAGTAGCTTGAACCCTGTAGTTGGTCGAAGAGATCGTCGATTCGAGGAAGTGGATACCGATTCTTGATCGTAACTTTGTTAAGCTCTCGGTAGTCAATGCACATGCGGAACGTTCCATCCTTCTTCTTAACAAACAGTACCGGAGCTCCCCATGGAGACGAACTTGGACGAATAAACCCCTTGTCGAGTAGCTCTTGCAGTTGTGAGGAGAGTTCGTTGAGTTCACTTACAGCCAATCGGTAGGGTGCGCGTGCGATCGGAGCGGCACCAGGAGCTAAATCAATCCCAAACTCAACTTGTCGAAACGGAGGCAAACCAGGCAGATCTTCAGGAAATACGTCTTGAAAGTCGCGAACTATCGGGTAATCATCAATTTTGCGCTCGGGATGTGTCGTGTCAGTGACGTTCGCAAGAATCGCGAAGTGACCCTTACGGAGGCATTTCTGAGCTTTAAGAAACGAGATAATACCAGTTACTACTCCACCTTTTTCACCTTGGACCGTTAATTCTTTACCGTCTTCGAGTGGAATACGAACCACTTTTTCTTTACATAAGATTTCAGCCCGATTCTCGGATAACCAATCCATTCCTACTATAACGTCGAAACTACCAATTGGGAAAGGCATAAGGTCGATTCCTAGGGTATGGCCCGCTAGTTCTAGCTTACAATCCTTAACTATCTGGGTAGTATCATGAAGTTTACCATTTGCTAGTTCTACCACATATTTAGCGTCTAGGGCAATCGGTTTAGCATTAATTATTCTAGCAAATTTAGTGGAAATAAAACTTTTCTCAGCACCAGAATCAAATAAAACAGTAGCAAAGAAACCGTTCAAAATAAATTTACCGTTGATCACGTTGGCATCATTGCGAGCTTCACCCTGGCCCATGACGAAAGCTCGACCTCTACCATTTCCACCATTCCCGTTTCCACCATTTCCATTGCCATTCCCATTACCATTTCCTCCACCGTTACCATTCCCACCATTATTTCCCTGATTGCCATTCCCTTGTCTTCTTAACTGAGGGCAGTCTCTCTTGATGTGACCTTGAGCACCACACTCAAAGCAGCCACGGGCTCCCCCATTGTTGTTGTTCTGGTTCTGACCGTTGTTTCCATTACCCCGATTGTTCCCATAGTTATTGTTTCTTCTGGGGCGATTTTGTTGCTCGGGCAAGGTTGCCCAACAGTCCTTTGCTTCGTGGCCTCCCTTGCCACACCTTTCACAGTTCACATTCTTCCTACAAACACCAGCATGATGCTTCCCACATCTGTTGCACAAGGGCAGGTTACCCCTGTAGTTGCCTTGACCATTGCCACCCTGGCGGTAGTTGCTACTGTTGTTCCCTGATCTCTTGCTTTGACCTTGGGAGTTGAAAGATCTCCCAGTGCTATTACCCACACTCTGAACATTCATCGAGTTTTCAGGAGCTTCATCCTCAGCTTTTCTCTTGCCACTCAAGGCAGTCTTCTCGGTGGCTTTCGCAGGTAGGGTACCCTTTTCGACCTCTTGATCAGTGAGTTTGTGAGCCAAACGAATGGCTTGCTGCACGTTTGCGGGGTTGCTGGCAGTTACCAATCCCTTGATTTGAGGCGCGAGGCCTTCCAGATAACGCTCGATGCGTTTGAACTCAGCGTCGACCATTGAGGGGCACAAGACCTCATACTCGTGATATCGTGCAGTGTACTGTTCAACTTCAGACCCAGACATCTTCAAATTCAGGAATTCTCCTTCAAGTTTCTTTACTTGGTCGCGGGGACAGTATTCCTCCATGATCAGCTCCTTAAATGCTGCCCACTGCATGTTATCAGCCGCGTCCAGCCCAACCATTTGAATTTCAGCGTTCCACCAGGAGAGTGCAGCTCCTTCGAAAGTACCAGTAGCAAACTTAACCTTGCTTTCAGCTGGGCAATTACACATGGAGAAGACCTTCTCGGACTTCTCAATCCATCGGAGGAGTCCTACGGCTCCTTCTTCGCCGGAAAACATCATCGGCTTGCAGTCCATGAAAGACTTGTACGTGCAGTGGTGTTGGTTTCCTGATGCATAAATAGTTCGGACTTTAAAATTAAACAGGTCATGATATAATTGCTTTGTGCCTTAACCGGCATAATAGTTACCCTGTGCGGCATATGCAGCTTGGACGGCTGCCACCGCGGCTTGCACATGTTCAGCAATCATCGCTTGTAGCTGTGCGGGCGTCATGTTTATACCGCCTCTTCCGTTTCCTCTTCCAGACATCTTGCTGAACAGTTAAAGTAGCCAGTGTTCAGTCACAGTTATATTTTATACATATCCCATAATATGTATATTAGCCAGTTCCCGTTTTCCCACTATTAGTCCAGAAAAATTTTCGTGCAAATAGAGGTGTCGTCGAAGAACGTCGTAAATGCTATCGTCGATGGTCGGCTTCCCATAAAGTCACCGTCGGCGTAGTCGTCGTAGTAGAAATCAGGACGTAGCGTGTAGCATCGTTTTCGTTGTCGCTTTCCCCAGAGTAGTGTGCGTATTCGCAGTCGCATTTCGTATTCGTCGTGAAAATTTCCTAAGGTCTTTCCGTTAGACTACTTAGACACGGTCTATATATATACTATATATATATATATATATACATACGTATTAAGCCTTTACTTACACAGCAGAGCGAGTATCCCAGGTTGGCACGTAAAAATTCTTTTGTCTGTGGGAATTTGTTTATTCGTTTTTGTAACCAAGGTTTTCAAGTTGCAGTTTCCAAATCGTTTTCAAAAATGATTCCAGTTCTCTACAACCTATGGCTCTGATACCAATCTGTCGCACCCCCAAAATACCACTAACGGAGTTTATACCGTTAAGGGGCGCGACTAGACCAGGATCCACAACCATAGTTACAAATACTAAACGAATCAGGGTTAGTTCAAACACAAACTATAAATCAAAGTTTCAAACACAACGCAGCGGAATAAAATATTGTCTTAGCACTAACCACGTGCTTTACATAAACATTGTTTTAAATTCCCAATTTAGTTTAAATCAAAACAAAGGTCTTCAAGTGCCATGCCAACCCGCTCCGGATACTCCTTAGCGATCTGCAAAAGTTTAAACCACGCAAGTGTCAACCTAACGGTTGGTGAGTTCACAGTGGGCTTGTCATGCATTGGCCCGGTCTCAATAATCATAATTCATGTCAAGATATACTTACAAATGTTTATTTGTGAAAAGCAATGCTTGTATTTAATTCTCAGTTTATAAATGGTTTGTCCGTGACCACGTCATCGGGTATGTACTAGTTCCGTAAAGTTAAAGGACTCAACCGATATCGCGGGTAGCTAATCCGTTGTTCCATGCTCTAAGGAAGTTTGTACCAAAGCTGACTTATTTTGTGGGGGCCGAGCCATCCCGTACGGTGCGGACCAAGTCATCGCGGTTTCTGCCTCCCCCGTGTCCTCTCGGGACCACGGTCAAATAGGCTGATATGTTGGGTTTTACAGTGGGATCCGGGTTACCGATTTTAAAATAAATTAAAACCGATTTTAATGATAAAATTAATTCCAAATTAATTTAGCAGCGGAAACGAAATTAAACGCGGATGCAACTGTAACAGGATCAATCACCGGCACGACAAACACAGAAAATATATTTATTTAAATAAATAAATAAATACATAAAATCAAATATCTAATAAATTAGATATACCTTGGCGGGATCCGAGCAACCGCTCGAGACACCCGGATTCAACGGGCTCGCGCTAGGACGAACAGAGACGTCCGACTCGAACCTTCGAGACAGATCATCAACGGCGGCATCGGCGGCGGCGACAGGCGGCGGCGACGGTAGTGGCGGCGGCGGTGGTAGAGATACCACCGGTGGTGGTGACAAAATCTTCTCCGTCGGAATAGCCACCGGGACCGAACCCACGACGAACGACTCGCCGGAGGTCGGAGGAGGGGCGGCGGCGGCGAACGGGTATAGCGGCGCCGGCCACGTTGACGTGACCGGGCGCGGCGGCCTTGGTTGCGCCGGCAGCGCAAGGACCACCGGCCGGTGGTCTCGCGGCGGGGCATGTGCGGCAGTGGCGGCGGCGGCGGCTTGAGCCGCGGCGGCGGCTCGGGCTGCGGCTTCGGCTTCGGCTCGGGCTGCGGCTTCGGCTCGGGCTGCGACGGCTTCGCTCTCGAGACGGGCGCAGATACTGGCTAGACGGGGATCCATCGTAATGAGCAAGGATCACAATGGTGGAGGCGGGCGGCGACGGCGGTCGGCGGCGGCGGCGAGGGAGCCGGCTTCGGCTCTGGTTCGGCGCAGGGAGAGAGAAAAGAGGGAGGAGATTAGGGTTTTTTTTAACTTGCTTTTCAATTAACTCCTCCCTTCTCCCTTTTATTAAATTTCGCGGACCGGGGCCAGACGGACTGGGCCCGGTCGCGATCTCCTTTAATCCACCAATCGATCAGTCCGTTAATCCGGTAACAACTGATCGACTCGTCTTTTAATTACCAAGTATTTTGAACCGATAGATTTTGTCGATTTAAATAAATAATTAATATTTATTTAATTCACCATTTAGTTCGTTTATTTCTAATTAACAATTAATTAGATATAATAGTCCGTTGACCCGGGTGTAACTCTTACGGGTCAATATCGGTCGGGTTCGTTAATTTGTCGGGTCAGGACACCATTTATCCAACAGTCTCCCACTTGGACTGAACGCGACAGTTTAACGATCGCAGCCAGAGGCACTCTAGCTATGCATAGCTACACCAACTAATATTGACACTTTAAGTCGTTTTGCCAAAGTATATCTGATTGACCATCAAGCAGACTGACGACTTGTGCATTCATTGTCATATGTTCCTTTCTGTATAAGACATTGATGAACTATGGGACATGGACTCCCATATTTTATTCATCGATTTTCATTCTCGATACAATTCGAAGTGATCCAACAAACACACAGTAAGTTTGGGTGAGGCCTCACACTTATCACTTGGAATCAACGAGGGCGCCTTTATGTCTAACTGTTGCCGAAGCAAGAGTACAGAATCCCTTGTTGAGGCATACAGCTCCCACTAAACCTCAGAGCCATTCCCAAAAGTAGCCGTTATGGCTGGCAGTTACGCGACAACGTTAGACTACAATCAAAGAATGTTCTTTAGTAGAGAGGAGTTCGAATATGCGTCTCAGGTCTAAGGATACATTAGAGCATGCATTTAATCAAGCAAGCAAGACTTCCATGTTTGCGTTGCATGATGCGAGTTACGTCCAACGTCATTCACCAATGAGGTCTGTGAGTTTTGAACGTTAAACAACTTTAAGGTTCAACTAGTCACAATAGTCTTACTTTAGTAGAGCTCCCACTCACTAATCGACTACGGACATTTAGGACAAGAACTTATTGTCCATGGATTAAACGTATAAATATCGAACACAGTTATGTAATTCATTATTGCATAAACCAGATGGAATAAGAATAATATAGATAACTGTTTTGTGTTCATACATCCAAATACTGAATCAAAACATGTCTTTAGCTAATCTAAGCCCTATCGCTTCTCTGTGGCGTATATGAGTCTCCTGAGTCATAGGCTTAGTGAAGGGATCAGCTAAGTTTTGATCTGTGTGTACTTTGCTTATTTTGATTTCATTTCTGTCGACTACTTCTCTTATGTAGTGGAACTTCCTCAGTACGTGCTTGGCCATCTTATGGGACCGTTGCTCTTTGGCTTGAGCTATAGCGCCAGTGTTATCGCATAGCATCTCGATGGGCTGCCTAATACTCGGCACAGCATCGAGATCGGATATGAACTTCTTCATCCACACGGCTTCTTTAGCAGCTTCTGAGGCGGCTATGTATTCGGATTCAGTAGTAGAATCAGCTACTACTGGCTGTTTTGAGCTTCTCCAAGAAACAGCCCCTCCGTTAAGAGTGAATACGAATCCTGACTGCGAGCGAGAGTCATCTCGGTCAGTCTGAAAACTAGCATCAGTGTAACATCTTACAGTGAGCTCCTCATCAACACCCCCGAATACGAGAAACATATCAGTGGTGTTTCTCAAGTATTTCAGTATGTTCTTTACAGCCGTCCAGTGAGCTAGCCCTGGCGTCTGTTGGTACCGACTTGTCACGCTCAGTGCATACGAGACATCCGGTCGTGTGCAGAGCATGGCATACATGATAGATCCAATAGCTGAGGCAAATGGGATCGATGCCATTTGGCTTATCTCGCGCTCCGTTTTAGGTGCTTGAGATTTGTCCAATATTGTTCCCTTAGTCATGGGAACTGCTCCTTTCTTGGAGTTGCTCATATTGAACCGAGCTATGATCTTATCTATGTATGTGCTTTGACTGAGTCCTAAAAGGCGCTTAGATCGATCTCTGTGAATCTTGATTCCCAGAATATAAGCGGCTTCTCCAAGGTCTTTCATAGCGAAACAAGATGAAAGCCATTTCTTAACTTCGTTAAGCATGGGTATGTTGTTTCCTATGATCAGTATATCGTCCACGTACAGTACGAGGAACGATACAGCGCTCCCACTTGCCTTTCTGTAAACACAAGGCTCATCTTTGTTTTGTTCAAAGCCAAACTCTTTGACTTTCTGATCAAAACGAAGATTCCAGCTTCGAGATGCTTGCTTGAGTCCATAAATGGACTTGCTAAGCTTGCAAACCTTGTTTGGATTCTCTGGATCGACAAAACCATCAGGCTGAACCATGTAGACATCTTCTTCGAGTTGTCCGTTCAGGAAAGCGGTTTTGACGTCCATTTGCCATATCTCATAGTCATGGTATGCGGCTATGGCAAGGAGAATCCTGATCGATTTGATCATGACAACGGGCGAAAAGGTCTCATCATAATCAATCCCTTGAGTTTGAGTGAAACCTTTCGCTACAAGCCGTGCCTTGTAGGTTTGCACATTTCCATGCATGTCAGTTTTTCTTTTGAAGATCCACTTGCTCCCTACTGCCCGTGTACCGGGGGGTAGCTCAATCAAGTCCCAGACGTGATTGTCACGCATAGATTGCATCTCAGCGTTCATGGCTTCAAGCCATTTATCAGATTCCGGATCTGATATAGCAGCTTTGTAATTAATAGGTTCATCGTTAGAATCGGCTATTAATAGAACATCGAAGGCCTCATGATATCCAAGGTATCTATCAGGCTCATATCGTATTCTCTCGCTCCTACGAACGCTTGTGCTTGTGTTTGGGTCTGATGGTGCGACAACAACTTGTCGGTCAGACGCAGCGACCGTTTCAGGGTTGGGTGTATCTCGAATTTCTTCAAGATCCACTGGATCACTATTTGTTCCTCGAGTAAGAAATTCTTTCTCAAGGAATTTACCTTTCCGCTTGATGGAAACAGTGTTTGCATCAGGATGGTAGAAGTAATAACCGGTATTACCATAGTATCCAACGAAAGTTACCTTTTCGCCTCGGGGATCCAGCTTATTGTCAGAATCACTGCTAACATAAGCATCACATCCCCATACCCTGAGGTATGAAAGTTTAGGAAGAGAACCATGCCATATCTCATATGGGGTCTTCCCCACTTTCTTGGTCGGTGCCAGATTTATTAGGCGAGCGGCGGTCAAGATGGCATATCCCCAAAAGGAATGTGGCAAGGTGGTCCTGCACATCATCGATCGAACCATGTTTAGCAAAGTTCGATTCCTCCTTTCACTGACGCCATTTAACTGGGGTGTGCCAGGAGGAGTGGGTTGTGAAACGATTCCACATTCCTTCAGATGATTCAGGAATTCAGCGCTTAGGTATTCTCCACCTCTATCGGATCGAAGTATTTTAACAGTTCGATTTAACTGATTTTGCACTTCGTTTTGAAACTCTTTGAACTTTTCAAAAGTTTCATGTTTGTGTTTCATCAGATAGACATAGGCATATCTGCTGTAGTCATCGATGAAAGTCACGAAGTACCGTTCACGATTTCTCGTCTCGGTTCGAAAGGGTCCACACACATCGGTGTGAATAATGCCTAACAAACCTTGGGCCCGTTCACCTGTATGGGTGAAGGGTGACTTGGTTAATTTACCAGATAAGCATGACTCGCATTCATCGAAGGAATCTGCATCTTGGGATTCGAGAATGCCAGCAGTTTGCAACTTCTTGATGCGGGCCTTACTTATGTGACCAAGTCTATGGTGCCATAACGAGGATTCGTTACTATCAGTTTTGCTTCTTTTAGAAACATGATAGAGCTGGTCGTTTGTTTGAACATCTATCTCATATATGCCATGTCGAGGTTTAGCCTCGAAATAAAAGATATTATTAAGGTAAGCAGAAATCACATTTCCATTATATTTATACCGAAATCCTTGTTCAAACAATGAAGAGACAGAAATAATGTTTCTGGATAAACCAGGTGCATATAAACAGTTAATCAAATTAACTACAAGGCCTGAAGAACATGAAAAAGAAAATGTTCCAGTAGCAAGTACTGGGACCTTCTTCCCGTCACCAACGATGAGGTCCATGCGGCCTCGTTCTGTCTTCTTCCACTTTTCAGGTTCCTGCAAAACATTAACAATGTGGTAACCACATCCAGTATCAAATACCCATGAATTGGAGGAAACAGTGAAAAGTTCAATAACATTTATTGAAATACCTGATGAGCAACCCTTATTAGGGTTCTTGGTCATCTTCAGCTTTGCAAGATAAACGGGACAGTTGCGACGCCAGTGTCCCATTTTGTTGCACTCATAGCACAGGCGCTCCTCAGGAGGCTGAACCTGTGGTTTCTTGCCTTTGCCCTCTTTGACCTTCTTGGCCTTGGAGATCTTTGTATTCGCAACCTTGAGCACGTCCGGCGTGGTCCTGATCTTCACGTTGGGTATCAACGGAATAACCTCCTCGATCGACTGAGCCGAACAATTAATTGCAAGAATGCGATAATGTTCTGGCAAAGATCTGAGTACTACATCAAGAGCCATCCCGTCAGAGATGGAGTAGCCAAGGTCGATCAGCCTGTCGCGATACGCTTTCATCAGCATGACATGATCGTATGGAGAGGAGTCGTTAGCCATAGAGCAGTTCACAAATTGTGAAAGTGCATCAGCTCGCTCAGTCCTCTGACTCAATTCAAATAAATCCTTGAGTTTACGAATGATGTCATAAGCAGACATCCCCATGAAATTGTACCGATAATCCTGAGTCATACTGGACAACATCAGGTCAGTGACGTCCTTATCATCGTCAGTGTGCTTTTGGAGCTCAGACCGCGAGTTCTCATTTAGCAAGTAAGATGGAATACTCGCGATCGGTCGGTCAATGACATAGAGTTTCCCGAAGAGCCTTAAAAGATTCCTTAGGGTTGTCTGCCATGCGAGAAAGCCAGACTCAGTGAAGGGGTCGAGTTGTACCATTGAACTTAATGGTGGTGAGTTTTCTTTAGCCTTCTGAAAATAAGCAAAGTGAATTTATCAGTATTTTCGATGTTAATTTTTCTTTAAAAATAAGTTGGTAAAGTTTATTTTTAAGAAAAAATGAGAATTCGTTTAGACGACATTACTTGAGACCGCCAAATGAGCCTCAGGAGCAAGGCCGTGTAAACAAACTGACAACGATTGTTAATTGCGAGACTCAAGTCACAACTCTCGGTATGAGGCCGCTATATACATACATTTGTATTTTGCGATACGTTTAGCCTCATCCGTGCCCACTCTAGCAATACACATCCGTGGTGCGGTGTTGAAATACTCCAACACCACGAACATGCACGTCTAAAGCGATAGTAATCCTAAATGGTCGATTGTAACGGCACGGTGTTGAAATACTCCAATGTCGCCACCTTGGAAGGTACCCTCGGCACCAAGTGCGGTGTTGAAATACTCCAACACTGATGCTCCGGTAAATACGTTCCAAGTTCAACTTGAGATAGGATGGCACGAACTATCAGTTTTATGAATTACCAAATAGGGATATTAATTACTTTTAATATTTGATTATCGTCAGACACGAACGATAAAACCCTATCTCCACTCGGGACCAGTAAATTAATTTAACCTAATTAAATTACTAAGTTGTCGCGAATGGCATATTGTGTGTTAAACGGCATAAGGTCTTGATCTCGCTCGAGCCATACAAGCGAGATCACATGGGACAATTTTAAAATAAATTAAATTACAAAATGGTGAACAATCGAGATGGCATCTCTGTGCGATCAGGAATCCGGTTCAGCTCCCACTGGCTTTGACATCCCTCTTGCGTGTGTCCAGTCTTCGACTTTTGGTTACATACAAATTACAATTACTAAAACTACTTCTAGTAACCTAGCTCTAAATTTGTACAACTTTGAAACCCAAAACCGGGTCCAATAAACCAAAAGCAAAAACAACCAATTGGGCCAACAACTTGGGCCAAACAGAGAAAGACAAAACACGCCATGACATTCATACATGATTACAAAATGAGAGGGGTCGGCCGTAACACACAATATAATATATGGAATTAAAATAACAATTAAATTAATTCTAATTCGCAATCTGGATTTAAGTCGAAATTGCGAACTATCGGTCACAAAAAGACCGAATCTGGTTTGCGCGCGGTGATAATGGCTCTGATACCACTGTTGGGTTTTACAGTGGGATCCGGGTTACCGATTTTAAAATAAATTAAAACCGATTTTAATGATAAAATTAATTCCAAATTAATTTAGCAGCGGAAACGAAATTAAACGCGGATGCAACTGTAACAGGATCAATCACCGGCACGACAAACACAGAAAATATATTTATTTAAATAAATAAATAAATACATAAAATCAAATATCTAATAAATTAGATATACCTTGGCGGGATCCGAGCAACCGCTCGAGACACCCGGATTCAACGGGCTCGCGCTAGGACGAACAGAGACGTCCGACTCGAACCTTCGAGACAGATCATCAACGGCGGCATCGGCGGCGGCGACAGGCGGCGGCGACGGTAGTGGCGACGGCGGTGGTAGAGATACCACCGGTGGTGGTGACAAAATCTTCTCCGTCGGAATAGCCACCGGGACCGAACCCACGACGAACGACTCGCCGGAGGTCGGAGGAGGGGCGGCGGCGGCGAACGGGTATAGCGGCGCCGGCCACGTTGACGTGACCGGGCGCGGCGGCCTTGGTTGCGCCGGCAGCGCAAGGACCACCGGCCGGTGGTCTCGCGGCGGGGCATGTGCGGCAGTGGCGGCGGCGGCGGCTTGAGCCGCGGCGGCGGCTCGGGCTGCGGCTTCGGCTTCGGCTCGGGCTGCGGCTTCGGCTCGGGCTGCGACGGCTTCGCTCTCGAGACGGGCGCAGATACTGGCTAGACGGGGATCCATCGTAATGAGCAAGGATCACAATGGTGGAGGCGGGCGGCGACGGCGGTCGGCGGCGGCGGCGAGGGAGCCGGCTTCGGCTCTGGTTCGGCGCAGGGAGAGAGAAAAGAGGGAGGAGATTAGGGTTTTTTTAACTTGCTTTTCAATTAACTCCTCCCTTCTCCCTTTTATTAAATTTCGCGGACCGGGGCCAGACGGACTGGGCCCGGTCGCGATCTCCTTTAATCCACCAATCGATCAGTCCGTTAATCCGGTAACAACTGATCGACTCGTCTTTTAATTACCAAGTATTTTGAACCGATAGATTTTGTCGATTTAAATAAATAATTAATATTTATTTAATTCACCATTTAGTTCGTTTATTTCTAATTAACAATTAATTAGATATAATAGTCCGTTGACCCGGGTGTAACTCTTACGGGTCAATATCGGTCGGGTTCGTTAATTTGTCGGGTCAGGACACCATTTATCCAACATGATATTGTTCCTCCGTGCACTCCCCGTGCCACGGGGCGGAGTTTGTCAAACTCCAGTAGATCTACCCAACATCCCCTCGCTTTACAATTAATGGCACAATTTTAGTTGAGGACTTTTAAGTTATAAGGCATCCTTAGAAAACATGTGATATCATATGGTTTAGACTTTAACCTACACTAGCCATATTAAAACGTTTTCAGTTTTGTTTCAGAAAAACAGTTCGTTCAGAATTCACAAGTGTTCCCATAAAACACTTCAGTTCATCAAGTGGGTGCCAAGCATCCCGGGTTCTCATGTTTATCAGTGAGGTGCCTAGCACTCTCGAGTTTATCAGCATTGTTTTCGTTAAGTTATTCTGTGTGGCCCATCGGACTCACGGTAAGCGGGTTAGTGACACTCACCTTTGGTTGCACTGCTACACTTCAAGTAATCCGAATATTGTTGTTTAATGAAGACCTAGAACACGTTTAGGTCTTAGGTATTAGTTTCGTGTCTAATCTTTACTTAACGTCACTATGGCCCATAACATAGCACGTTGCAACTATGACTCGACATACCGACACACGACACCAATGGTTGATCATAAACAAGGGTTCATATAAATCAGATATTAAACATGTTTCATCATGGCAAAATCATGCAAGTCATGGCATAACACTTAAGCAAATTTCACAAGTTTGGTTTTTAGGTCAAGTCTTAGTTTCGCTAGCATAGTTTCGCTAGGCAGTTTCGCTAGGTGCACGGGCAGCACTTTCGCTAGGCAATGCCCGGTGACACAGTTTCGCTAGGCTAGTTTCGCCCGAAACTGCTGACGCAGTTTCGCTAGCCTAGTTTCGCAGGGAAACTGGTTTGAACTTTCGTTCAGGTATTTCGCTCGATAGTTTCGCTCGAGCTGGTCTGGTCAGGTTCCCGGCGACACTATAGTTTCGCTGGTCAGTGTCGCTGGAAGGATACACAATTTCGCTACTTAGTTTCGCCCAGAGAACAACAGTTTCGCTGGTCGTGAAAAACATACGGATTTGCCTAAAAATCAACCTAACAGCTTCTGATCATACATTCAATTCACTATCTAGCATCCATAGGCATTTACTAACATAAATCAAGCAACTTTAACAAGTTTAACATGCATTTTGATCATCAAATCTCTAAAATAGGTTCAAAACCCTAAAATGACCTATTTTGCACAAATCTCTAATCATGGATGGATTTCACACGTAAAGTTATCAACTTTATTACAGATCTAGCATCCTAAAGCATATATACAGAAGATCAAGCAATATCATGAAGGTTTGAGCATGCTTTAAGAAGAAAACATATAGAAAACACATAAAGCATAGTTTTTGGGACTCACGGTTGATTCTAGAATCGATAGATGAGATGAGATGATGGTCTAGAGGCTGAGATCTTGGTCTCTTGATGGTATTCTCGGCTGACCAGGTTCCAGGGAAGTGTATGTGTGTGTTGGTTGTGAAATGAGGCAAATGAGGCTACTAGGGTTCATTAAGTTTATTTATATCAGAGGCTAGTTTCGCTGGCAGTTTCGCTGGCTGGCGAAACTGGCTCTGATCTCGGGTACATTGATCAGTCTAGCCAGCTACCGGGCGAATCTGTAGTTTCGCTCGGTAGTTTCGCTGACTACCAAATCTAGGCAATTTTCACATAATCAAGTATTTACAATTAATCATGCTATTCACAATAATAAGTTATGTATTTAAATCACATTGCACATAAGGACAATCAATGATGAACACATAACACATATGGACGGGTTCGGTGATCAACCAAAGGTCGTGGACGTATTCGGCCTAGTTATGCATTAGCTACTTATAACGTAACTAACGGGTTTGTCTAACGGAAGTTAACCTTGAAATTCTCGGGTGTCACAGTCTTGAATTTCTCTAGTCGTTTTATCAATAAACAATACAAAGATTTATGCTATGCTTTTCTTACTTAACCTAATACCTTTTATTACAGAGTGTAATCTAATGGATATAATTACTCTAATACGCAATTTTAAGTTTGGAGAAAACCTTTTGATAAAGTTTCTCAAAATGTTCATGTCAAACTAATTCACGCCAACATGAAAGTTCTTGCTATCCATGTAGGGAATTGTGAATGCATTGAAATAGGATGGAACCTAATTTTCATGACTCTTATTTCTTTTTTAGTTCTGTTTTAGTATTCTTTCACCCTCATAACAGTTGCAACTTACAACAAATGACTCTTGACCCGTACTACAAAAATGGAAAATATTTGACTTTATCTAGGTTCTGATTATCATAAGTGACCCTCTCTAAAATTCCACAAACACAAACATGAGAGACAGAAAAAGAGCGAACTATTACCTCTATGTTTGAAGAAAACCATATAGAACTATTACCTCTATGATGATGGCTGAAGGGTGATTATACCTAAATCAGATGAAGTGAAGGTCCTCGATTCCGAAGATGATGGATGCGAGATCGTTGACGGTGATTGGAGATAAATCGTCTTTTGAAGAGCAGCGAAGATTTTTAAAACGACGAATGGATCTGTAATAACAGATGTAGGAACAACAGTTCAAATTATTGAAATTTAGGATACCGAAACTCGAATTCAATTCAAATTCTGGTTATCGAGTCATCGGTGATCTAGATTTATCAAACAAATTAGGGCTTTTGGATATGCAAATACCTAGGAAGCAAATCGGCTGAAACTCCAAAGAGATCTTGATCATAATTCATCTGCAATCAATCAATTAATCAACCGATCAATTAAGCTACGATGATACGCACATATAAACAGAAAAAAGTGATCAGAGGGAGATATTGAATTGATTTGCCTCGGATATTTTGGGATTAGGTGATGGCGAGACGGAATCATCGTTGCGAGAGGAACACATGATTGAAATAGATTCCGATGATGTTGTTTAGGATTGTACCTTGAATCGACGAAAATGAGGGCGAGATTGAAGGATGCGATCCTTCGGAGGAGCAGATTGAGATCTGGAGACTTCCAAGATGAATATAATGAAATTTGGGAATTAGGGTTTCTGGTATATAAGCCGGTTTGAACATAGGTCGTTTTTTTTTTCAAGGATCCGAGGCCAATATCCGCGTTTGATATGTGAAGGGAGCAATTGAGCGGGAAAATCACTCCAAAGAGATTTGTGGTGATGCCACGTGGCAACCCAACTTTTCATATATATATATAGAAGATTTCATTACTAGTTATTCTAAGATGTTATAAGTTGTCGTATTAAAGCAAATGTTCATTTGTGTTATTTTATTTTCATAACCTAAAATAAAAATTCAGCTGATTGAAACATTAACCTTGTAGACATCTAATTTATAGATCACATTGACTTTTAGAGGCAATAATTTGACTAATAAAGTCAAAAAAAAAAAAAAATACTTGTCAACTTCTGCAATTTCAAATCAAGCAATAGTCATTCTATTTAACGGTGTAAAATACAGTTTTACCTCAAGGGTTGTAGCACCATATATTAGAATCAATGGTATGAGTTCATTGAAATGTTTTGATCATATCAGGTTGGAGGCCAAAAAAAAGTTGGCTGACAATAGAAATTTAAGCTATACCTGAAAATTTGCACTGCTAAATATAATTTTCAGTCCACCAGTTGCTAACAGTTTGAACATTGGAGCATCCCTAAAGGTGTTACCTAAATTCTAGCTCCTTAACAGTTTGAACTGACATTTTAACCTGATATAACACATCAAAAGATTCAAAGATGGTACCTTAATTCTAGCTTCTAACAATTTGAACATTGGAGCATCCCTAAACATGTTTGGATAACCGCATATAATTTATGACGTATGAAAAAACAATGACCAAGCCTTCAATAGTAATGAAATTTGGTGCAGTGTTAAAATTTTGGTAAATCACTGTTATTAAAAAAAAAGTTCTATAAGATTTGGTTGTTAACTCGAAAAGCCCAGCCGAGTTTGAGATTTTGTATACCTTTTTAATGGTGATAGATATCAGTGAGTATGGCAATAAGAAGAGCTCTGTTTTAGCATACTGTAGGTGGAAGTTGGCTGTTTGACCAAAAGGTCAACAAAGTAGAAAATTCAAATTAATGGGAGCACATTTCAGAACAGAGAAAGAGGACCGATATGTTGACAAAAAACGTGAAGGAAACTTTGAAATAATTTATCAAGTGGCAATAATACTAAAAAAAAAGTTGGTTGTTTGACCAATATAGGCAACCCACACTCTAATAACTATTTATATATGGAATAAATCGCATTATCAATTGACATAATACTAAATATTGCAAGATTTGGTGTAAAAACCTCTAACAACAAAACAAATTGGCAACTGAATAACATAAGTTGATTTTTTTAAAAAAATCAGCAATACATTCTTAGCACACACAAAATTCAACACACATGGCATGAAAATTAGAAAACAAAACACTAATAAAACATAACAAAGTCAAGCTGATGTTTAGATTTACTTTAGGCCATATAATCTTTTCATTCGTATATGAATAGCCCCTTAAAAATCGAGAAGCGCCTAATTAACAATTGTTTTAAAAAAGAAACTGATCTGAACTTCATTTCCTCTGAAGACATGTTTTGGAAGAACTCATTCTCTTATATGCTCTTATTAATTAAATTTTATTTATGTCGGTACTCGGTTCACTACACCTACAATTTCATACATGTTTATCCACCTCAAAATAAATTAACTATTATCTTCTAACCTCATAAATCATAGAAACTTAAATGTGTCTACATAGATATCTCTATCTAATTTCTACTGTTCTACATTTCGGATAACAGGTAAAATTTGAAACATTTTCTTCCTAATAAAAACAAATAAAGTCTATATCTGTGTACCAGCTCCTATATCTTCAATTCAATATTTATATGCCACCACAAAATGATTACATGTTTTACAAAAACTCATCCTCTTATATGCTCCTATTATTTAAATTTTACTTATGCAACTGACTATTTCAGTAGATCGACAATATTATACATACCTATGTACCTAAAAAGCAATTAATACCTATCCTCCAACCTCCTAGATCATAGAAAGTTACATATTCAATCTGAATACTTTAGGTCGTATAATCTCTTATTCGTTATATGAATGGCTTCTTAAAAATCGAAAAAGACCTAATTAAAAGTTGATTTAGAAAACAACAAACAAAGGAATTAGAAACAGGTAATGAACTCTAACCAAATTTCAAACTGAATACAGACTGGGCTGTAATAGCAAAATTTCGGGCGAAATTAAGAAAATCGTAGACAAATGGAGTCATCAAAAGCACACATATAAAGTTCGTTCACATCAAGGAATAAAAAAATTAAACAAAATCTAGGACGAAAACTAACCTGTGTATCTCGTCGGTCGGTGAAGAGGAACATTGTGTGATGAGAGCCAGAATACAGAAGAGGGAAGATAAGGTTGATCTTTGATAAGTATTGAAGGCTACTAAGCGTACCAGCGATAAAAGCTTACACGTGTGGCCTATCGAAGGCGGCAAAGCAACTTTAAAAAAAATAATAAAAAATAACCTACCAAGAAAAAATTTGTCCTATAAAGGACTCGAACCCGACCAAAAGCAAAGAAAGCAAGCATCGGACCAACAGAACTGAATCTCCTTTTTGTTAAACAATTAAATTATTGTTTGTGGGCACGAAATCATAGGCACAGGTTTGTGATTGTATATATACAACTGGGTCGACCCGCGCTTCGCGGCGGAGCCGGGTCGATTTCGTGGTAGTGCCATTCTTATGTCGTGACGTTGACTCGTTTCGCATTTATTTGTTGCAATGGACAACTACATACCCGTTGGAACTAAAATCTATGTGACTGACGCCATCAAATATGTTTACCGAAGCATTCGACTGAAGAATCTATGTGAATTGATTTAGAGACTGGGTTGTGATAATCGATGCTTGCGAGATTGGACCGAAGACCGTTTTCTGGAAAAGTCAACCGTTCGGGTCAACGATCAACGTAAAAGTCAACGGAAGATCGGTTCGAGCAAGTCAAGCTTCGGATTAATTAAATCAACTTTGATTTAATTAATATTTATGTTATTTGCTTTTCTTGTAATTTTTGTTTATTTATGTTTCTGTTGTTAGTCACCCTCACTATATATAGTGAGGGTGCCCATTACAAGTAAAGGAGTCTCCAATGTGGAGATGATGATTTTCTTGTAGAGTGTGAGATTTCCATTCTAGAGAGAGAGAGTGAGTCATGAATTTCTAGAGAGAGATTGTTGTCATGATTTCGTTGTTGTAATCATTCGACTAATGAAATCATTCGACTTAGTTCATCATCTTTCTTGTGTTTTATCCTAGATTCTTCTCATTCATCATCTTTGTCTCGGGTTTTTCGAATCCAAACCTCTTTCTCGCTCAAAGTCATGATTCTTGACGTGAAAATCGGTCCTGTCAAATGGTATTAGAGCGGTACCGATCAGATTCATCTCACCATGAATCTGGTCACTCGAATCTGATTTTGAGATTGAATAAGATGAAGATTTGAAAATTCATCTTGGAGAATTTTTCTTATATTTTTCTACATTTTGGATGATTCTGGACAGATTTGATGTTTTGGATGTTAGATCTGGGTCCATTGACTTCATCTTGATGTTATTTCTTCTTCTACATGTTCAAATCTGGTGAAAAAATGAAGATCCGAGCTGAAAAATCGTAATTGTTAGAGTTTTCCCGTTTTTTTGGGTTTTTTTGAAGATTTTCGGGTTTGATTCTTAGTTTTCTGGGTTTTCTTCATGGATTTGGATGAAACGAGATATGATTCTTAGTGGAAATCGCGTTCCGGATCCATTGGAAGCATCCGTTGTTGGAAAAATCAATAAAGATACGAACACTTGTTCGATCAATGATAATACAGAATAACAGTAAATAATGGAGATACAAAGTAGATAATACAGCAAACGAAAACACTAAAGAAATATGACCTCGAACAGCAATAAAACCTGTTCCTGCAAATCAGAAAAACACAGAAGAGAAAACGAGAGGAACCGGGCTTATGTTTGACACAATTCCCTTAAACAGATTCGTCGTCTATTCCCAGGGTACACCGGTTCAAAACTGTAGGGATATGATCATGTAATAGTAAGCGTATGTCCGGATATTATTTAAGCCTACGGGGTCACACGTCTCGACACCAAATGTATTAATATTAATTAATGGTTAATTAATATTTATCACGAACATTTAACGAGGTTTCGTTAAAAACTGACAGTTAATTGTTAACAGAGGGGTGTTAGTTGTAATTAGAGAGAATTGTAATTGGATGTTCGGAGTTCGTTCGGTGAGAGTTCGGACTAGGATCGGAGGATCTTCGGGGTTTTTGAGGTTCGGTGAGAGATCGGAGGTAGTTCGGTGAAGTTCGGACTAGTTCGGAGGAAGCTCGGAGGGTACAATAGGTTCGGAGCAGTTCGGACAGATCAGAATTTTTCAAATTTTTCAACGATGTCGGAATTTCAAGCTTTTGCCTCAATGCAAAGTGCTATGCAGACCATGATGAATTATGACAATGAAATCGGAACAAGTCAGAAAGTTCCCAAATTGTTAAAACTAGAAGATTATCAGAATTGGAAGAAACGATTTTCAGCGTATATCAGCACAAATAATATTGACTTATGGATTCCAATTAGAAAATTGTATGAAAAACCAAAAGAAGATGGAGAGTCTAAGGAAATTGAAGATTTTGATGCTGCTGAAAGAAAAAGTTATGAACTTGAACAAAAAGCTTATGGTTATCTTACCATGGCTTTACCTACTGAACTGTTACATCAATTCAGCACGTGTAAGAAGTCAAAGCAGTTATGGGATGCTTTATCAGCAAGGTGTGAAGGAAATGATCAGTATAAGAAAAGTCGAAAGAAGGTTTTGAGTAAGGAATTTGATAATTTCCAGCATTATGAGAATGAAAATATAACAGCTCTTGTCTCAAGGTTATCTCATCTGATTAGTGAATTGAAGATTGTGGGAATTGAGAAAACTGATGAAGAGTTAAAGGAAAAGATTATGGAAGCATTACCAGACAAATGGGAAAATTATGTTTTGCTTATCACTCATGATAAAGAATACTCAACGTTGACATTTCATGAGCTTACTGGAAAGCTTCATGCTCGTGAAATGGAAATGTTAAATTCAAAGAAATCAACTGCTACCTTGCAACATCCTGAGTTGTATCATGGTGAAAATTCAGCAAGCATGAATGCTAAAGCTAAACCAAATTTAAGTTCTGCACCAAGTGTTGCTTTTTTAGCTGGATTTTCAGGAAATTCTGATAATAATTCTTCAAGAGGTTGCAATTTCACAATTCCAAATTTTACAAACCAAAGTGCTTTTTCAGCTGACTCAACGGAAGATTGTGCCAAAATGATTTCTGCATTGATTTCATCATCTTTTGGTCTGATTCTCAAAAATGTTGCTGATGCAAAGTTAACTAGTGAAGATCTTGATGCTCTCGATGATGATCAATTAACCGAATTGGATGTATCTTGGCAATATGCTATGTTGTGTCAACGATCTAAGAGATTCTTTAAGAAGCATGGCAGGAATATTTCTGGAGACAAATTGGGTTTTGACAAGTCAAAACTAAAGTGCTTTAAATGTCAACAACTTGGACACTTTGCCAAAGAATGTCAACAGAAAGCTAATATTCCACAATCACCAAAGCCTGGTTTTACTCAACCATCTTCTAGTAACACAAGCAAGTCAACAGCTTTGATGGTTCAAAATGATGGTGTGTATGACTGGGGTAAACAGTTTGGATATGATTCATCTGCATTGATGGTTACGCATGATTTACAAGAAGATTTTTGTTCAGATACTAGTTCTGATACTAGTTCAAGTCCAAGTTCTTATGAATCTGCTGAAAATTTGGAGAGTTTGATGAAAGAAAATGCTTTGTTGATGAATAAAGTTCAACAATTGACTGAAGAGTTTGAGGTGGTTAAATCTGAATTGAAGATTTCTAAAGAATGTGAAAAGGATTTGTTTTTGAAGAATGAGGATTTGACTAATGAAATCACAATGTTGAATAAAATTTTGGAAGTATTGAAGCAAGAAAAGAAGAATTTTGAAATTTCGAAAGCTGAAATTTGTGAAGAAAAGGGTGAGTTAGTCAACGAAGTGAAGAAATGGAAGGAAGAGGCAGAAGATGCTGCAAATGATTTTCAAAATTTGTTTGATAAATCCAAAATTAAGCTTGATTTGCTTACTAAGAGTATTGAAAAATCTGATGCTAAAATCAAAGCATATCAAGTTGATATGGAAAAGTTATTAGATGATAAGCGGGAGTTGGCTAGAGTTAACAAGGTTCAAACTGCAAATCTGGAAATTCAAAAGAGAAATGAGGATAAACTGAAGAAGGAGTTACATGAAGGTCTTGACAATCTTCGTTTGCAAAAGTTTGAAACTCACAAAGTTACTAAGCGTTTGATTGCTAAAGAAAAGGAATTTGCAGAAGCTCAACAGCAAATTTCTGATCTCAAAATTCAAGTTCTTGATGCTAAAAGATTGCTCAACAATGTTTCTAATTCTCAGGTTTTTACAAGCTTCTTAGCAAATGATGCAAATTT
>JBCNJP010003492.1:0-24784 GCA_039602395.1 Deinandra increscens subsp. villosa | reverse complement strand
CACTTTCAACAGTTTTACATCTTGATGACCAACCGCCGCATGGACCCGAACGCCGCATGACACCAAGGTTTAGGGTTTTGTTGTTCCCTGTTATTCTTTTGCTTCCCGTCTCCACCTTCTCGCCTTTCTTTCACCGGGGTTGTTTCTTCCCCTTTCTCTCGCCTGAAATCATACCCACCTTCGTGCGCCGCCGTTGCATGGCGGCGACGATGTGGTTCACCAAAATTGTTTCCGGTGATTTTTTTTCTTTCTCCTACCGATTCGACATTCTCGTCGGTGTAAGGCGGTGATCTTTCACTTGAAAATAACGCACAGTGGTGCGCCGCCGTTGTATGGCGTAGCCGCTGTTGTGTAGCGGCAGCGGTGTCGGTAATCATCGTGGAACACCGCTTTGTATGCGGTGATAAGAGGGGAGCTCCGGTGGTGGTGTTTGAATGTGGCGGCTAGGGTTAGGGTTTGTAGTGGCGGCTGCTGTTTGGCTTAATGGTGGTGCCCGAGGAGAATATTGTAGCCGACGGCTTAGGGTTTTTGGGTTTTGTAGTGGTGATGGTGATGGTTTTAGATGACCAGTTGTGGATTGATGGTGATAGCAATGACTTTCGGTGGTCTGCCGATGGTGGGTGGGTGATTTTGAATTAGGGTTTTGGGGTGGTTGACAGGCACAGAAGATTTTATTTGAATATGGAAAGACAAAAAAAAGAACAAGAGATGAATAAAGGAAAAAAAAAAACAAGAAAAAGAACGCAGCGGTGGGTAGGGCGGCGGCGGTGGCCGGCCGCCCCACCGGAGTTATATTCCGGTAGTTGTAAACCTAGCTGTGATACCAAGTTAAACCAGAGAATAGAGAATATTATTGGAATTGTGAATAATAGGGTTACATGGGATCTCTATATATAGAGTATAATATTACACTCTAATACCCTTAACTATAATATAATATAAACCCTAGCATAATAGTCTAATACCAAGGATCAAAGTAGAGCAAGAAGAACAGCCAAGATCATTCAGAGAAGCCATCAATTGTCATGTTAGTGTAGCATGTTAATTAAACAGGGATTTTGATCCATTTAGTTAGTTCTTTAGAGTAAGAATGGGGGATTTAATGGGTGTTTAATGTTTTTGCTCTTTTTTTGTTTGTTGAGTTGGTGGTGAGGATGATGATGGTGTGGTAGGTTGTGAGTTAAGAAGAATGTATAGAAAAAGGTTGAGCTTTGTATTTTAAATTATTTATTATATCTATATCTTGGATAACTGGCTCGAAAGGGAAAAAGAAGGCCCATTTAATGTTCTATACTTTTTTTTAACATCGAATTTATTAACACAACACCAGTGCTTACAAAGAAGGCCCCATCAAGAAGATGGAACAACACAGGATCATCCACTTTCTAATACTTTCAAGCTTATTGATCACCGTCATTAGAGCTTTAAAAAGAGAAAAGTAATAAGAAGGGAGACATTTAAAAACGGATTTAACCAACATTAACCAGCCATCAGACAACTAAACGGTTATAGTAAACCTCAATCACACCCAACTCTTAATACGGTTCATACTCTCAATACGGTTCATATTATCTCTCACTTTTAAACCAGGTAAGAAAACAAAAAAACCCCTTCCTTACACCCCAACACCCTGGCCTAACGGGACACATCCGGAGCCGGAATGTTAACCCCAAACAGGCCACATTTTTCGAGGTTAACCTTGAGACCCGACTAAGGTAAAACGCCCCAAGGAGACGATAGAGAATCAAAACAATTTTCTTAGACCACTCCCCCATAGGAAGCACATCATCCGCAAACAATAAGTGGGATAAAACCGAACCCCCATTGGGTGAACTAATCCCATAAAAAAGGCCACATGACTCAACCTTCTACAACATACTGTGAAAAGGTTGCACAACAATAATGAAAAGATAGGACGAGATAGGGTCACCTTGACGGATACCCCGGTGACATTGGAATTCCGAAGATGATGATCCACTGGAAAGCCTCGAAGTTCTTGACGCCTTCATTATGTCCTTAATCCACACCCTCCATTTGTCCGTTACCATATAGACTTTTTATAAGTGAATCGATATTCATTCCTATCAAAGGATACAATACTTATAATACAATAGCCTAACTAACCTGGAGATAACTAAGGAAAGGATACAAATATAAATACAAGATAATATACAAATATATATTAACTAATACGCCCCCGCAGTCCAAGCATCGGTAGAATGCGAAGACTGTCCTTGAATCGTTGAAAAAGAACTCTAGGTAGGCCTTTGGTAAAGATGTCGGCATATTGATAGTGAAGATCAATGTAGGGAGGAATTCATCTATTGTTTAGTTTCATTGTAATAGTTTAGTTTCTCGTAAATGTTAGATTTTGGTAGGCTAGCGAAACTGTAAGCTACCGAGCGAAACTGTAGTTTCGCTCGGTACCTAGATTAGACTGTCTCAGTGACAGTTTCGCTTGGCCAGCGAAACTGCCAGCGAAACTGTTCACTGGACAGTATATATGCGCAGCCATTGTGCAGCCATTTGTAACTTTCTCAAGATATTGAACCCTAATACAAGAAATCTTCATTTGGTGAGTTTTGGTGACGGCTAGGAGCTTATTTCAGTATATTGTAGCTTGTTTATCATCATTTATCAATCTATTGGTTCATATTGAGATTGTTCAAGGCTAGAAAACCATTTTAGTCATTGGAAATCTTATATTGTGTTGTTTATTTGGTTTTCTTCTCAAAAACACCTTCATTTGCACTGATAAAGATCAGTGAGGACCAACAATATGGTATCAGAGCCTCTGTGCTCTTGATTTTGGTGTTTTTGAGTGTTTTTGGGTAAACTTTGAAAAATCTATTTGATTCTGAAATCAGCTTGTTTTGGACTGGAAATTGATTGAATATTGTGTGTTTTGGTGTCTTGAACACTAGGCAATCAACCGATCATTAACCCATAGTGATTTGGGTTGATTTCTGATCATTTCTTCTTCAAAAAGAGGGTTTTCTGTTCTGGGCGAAACTGCTGTTTATTCAGCGAAACTGTGCCTTCAAACAGCGAAACTATCAAGTCGTTTGGCAGTTTCGCCGGATTATCACCGAGCGAAACTACCATCACCGAGCGAAACTATTCTTTCGCCGAAATTCGAGAAGCGAAACTATTGTTTTTTTTCTTGAACGAAAGTTCAAACCAGTTTCCAGCGAAACTAGCTAGCGAAACTGTGTGTCATCGGGTATTTCCGAGCGAAAGTACTGCCCGTGCATACAGCGAAACTAGTTGGCGAAATTGCTGATCTGGTTCAGTATTGTCAAGCGAAATTGCTGGCGAAATTATAAAATCCAGCGAAATTGTTCACCTGTTCAGGATTTCCGAGCGAAATTGCTGGCGAAACTATATCTCCCAGCGAAACTAATCATTTTGTCTTGTTCTTGGTTTGTTCTTTGTCTTTCTTATTTCAGGCTGAATTAAGATGGCGTCAGGTACAAATGCTGGTGACACTGAGAGTATTGCTCCAAACAGACCTCCAAGGCTGATCAATGGCGACAATTTTGAGGATTGGAAAAGATGTCTCAAATCGTTCTTCTTGTACACCGACTATAATCAGTGGTTGTCAATTGTCAATGGACCTCACGTTCCTACAACTACAACTGGTGAAGTAACACAGATCAACAATACTCCGTCTTCATTCTCTGAGAAGGACTTGAAACTCATTGATCGTGATCAAAAGGCTCTCGGTGCCCTTTCTCTATGCCTCTCACAAGAAATCTACAACCGTTTTGCTGAGCACACTGACGCAAAGAGTTTGTTTGACGCTCTCTGTGAGTTCTATGATGGCAATGAAGACCTGGTGAAGGACAAGGAAGCCCAAGCCACCAAAGAATTCAATTCATTTACAAGCATGAAGAACGAAAAGCTAGTGGATTTGACCAATCGCTTCCTAACTGTATCAAGCAATCTGAAGAAATATGATGCTCAACTCACTAACTCAGAACAAATCAAGAAGCTGCTGGATGCTCTTCCTCCCGAGTGGAGCATTCAGGTTCGCATGCTGAAGCAAGAGAGAAGTTTTCCCGACTACAAGCTCATGGATGTTATTAACAAGCTAAAATCCTTTGAGTTGGATGTGCAAAGGAGAGAATACAATCAAACCATGGGTCCAACCAAAGTTTACTCTCCAAATTCCGCTTTCATCTCAACCGTCACACCCAAAGGAGCTTTCTCACAACTTCAATCTGGGTCATCCTCAACTGCAACTGCTTCCGTCACTAATCAGCAAACATCCCAGATTTCACCTGAATACATGGGATTGTTCTCACTGTTTACTAACAGCTATCAAGCTTTCGCTGCTGGAGAACTTCAAGGTTCGACTCTGACTGCTGAGGACATGTACCAAGTTGATCCAGATGATTTAGAAGAAACTGACCTGAAATGGCAAATGGCCATGTTAACTGTTCGAGCTAGAAAATTCTTCGAACGCACTGGGAGAAACACCTTCAAGAACCAAAATGGAAGAGTCGGTTTCGACAAGGCCAAGCTCAGATGCTACAACTGTAAGCAACTCGGTCATTTCAAAAGGGAGTGCCCAAGTCCAATTGTCACTGAACCTACCTCTGAGCCAGCAACTCGTGCCATTCCTATCACTGACAAAGCAGAAGCCAAGCCAACCAAAGAAGTGGCTCTTCTGACTAACTTCGACTGGAGTTCGGAGGTCTCTGAAACCGAGGAAGCCATCAATCAAGCTCTTGCAGCTCAAATTCAGGAACAAAGCCATGAGCACACTGATCAGAAGGAAGAAGCTGAGAAGAAGGTGAATGAGAAAACTGCAAGCACACCAGCATGCACATGTGAAAAAGCCCTGGCTGCCGAAAAGGTTATAATGGATCTCTCATATGAATCTGTTCAAGATATGTGCTCACATCCTTGTAGAATTCGTTTGTTCGGCATCTACAAGGCCAATCGATTGTTGATTGATACCAACAACGAATTAAAAACCATGAACACTCAATTAAAAGAAAATGAAGCAAAATATTTTGTGAAATTAAATGAAGCAATGCATGAAAATGAACATTTAAAACAAACTCTTCTTGCAAAAAATGTTGAAATAAACATGCTTTCTGAAAGAGTCACATTAGCCCAATTTGAAACCTCTCAACTTCAGACCAAGTTAGATAGATGGACCGTTTCACAAATGAAAGTTGAAGAGATGCTCGTTAAACAACGAGGAGCTAAAATAAAAACCGGAATAGGCATGGAGAACAATGGGAATGTGTTTCCTAAGGTTTATCCTCCTCCTAGCACGCATTGTTATTCACCTACTCCGAAACCTCATCCCTTAAATGATTTAATTCCTAGTGATGCTAACAGTCTGCATGCAGGTCTAGAAGGAGTGAACCATAAGGAGATCAGAGAGGATTATGATAATGGATACGGTAACACAAGTGGGCTTGGATGCGGTAGTTTAAATTCTAAGGAGTCTGTTTCAAGCAGTAGTTTTAATTCCAAGAAGTCTAGTTCAGACAATAGCGTAGCTAGCAGTAGTTCTTCTTTAGATAGCAGTAATGAAGAGTCCGTGTCTGTTAGTCAAGAAAGATTTGTTTCAAATGAAAATGTTCCTTGTCATGCTAGTACATCTCAAAATCGATTCAACAAATTTCTTTCTAATCCAATTCCTTCTTTTACACCAATACGAATTTCAGAACCTACAGAAAAACATATTTCTCGAAAGAAGGAATCATTTTTGAAAAACAATAATCCAAGGATTTCAAAAGATAAAACAAAAGTGGATTTTGAAACCAACAGTGACTCTGATTATAGAACATCAGATTCTGAGGAGGAAAGTACTTCAGAAACCTCCTCTTGCACAAGTCACAGGTCTCACTGTTTCAGATGTGGTAAGGATGATCATGTTGTTAAAAATTGTAAAGAAAAATTAAATCGAACAAATCATGATAGATCCTTTGGAAACAAGGTAACCAGCTTTGTAAAACAATTCTTTGGGGGAAAACAGAAAGTCACAAATCCCGGCAATGCAAAAGTCTGGGTACCTGTTATTAAGTAATTTCTCCTTTTGTATTGCCAGGCACTCCCGAAGAACAGTTACTGGCATATTGATTCGGGATGCTCTCGGCACATGACAGGGATGAAAGACCTGCTCACAAATTATAGAATTTTGGATGGTGGATTCGTATCTTTTGCAGGAAATAAAAGGGGTGGTAAGATGGTTGGTCAAGGAGACGTGTCTGCTGGGTCTCTTACTCTGGAACACGTCAATCATGTACCCGAATTAAAGTTTAATCTTCTGAGCGTATCACAAATCTGCGACAAGAATATTCCAGTATTGTTCAAAGCAAACGAATGCCTGTTCCTCAAGCCTGAATTTTCTGTGTCCGAAGAGATGGTGGTGATGCGTGCGCCTCGCATCAATGACACATACTTGCTGAATTTGACCTCAACTGCATCTCTCAATTCCTCCATGACTTGTTTACTTTCAAAGGCTTCTGTTTCTGAGTGCTTCTTGTGGCATAGACGTCTAGGACACATAAACTTCAAAATTTTAAACAACCTTGTTAAAAACAATTTGGTCCGAGGTCTTCCATACAAAGATTTTTCTGTTGTTGAAAAATGTCTTTCATGTGCTAAAGGAAAACAACACAAGAAGCCACATAAGCCCAAATTGGAGAATTCTATTTCAAGTCCCTTAGAATTGCTCCACACTGATTTATTTGGACCTATTAGTGTACCAAGTTTGGGAAAGAGAACTTACTGTCTTGTTGTGACTGATGATTATTCCAGGTACTCTTGGGTCAGATTCTTGAAGCACAAGAGTGAAACGACTGAAGCTCTACAAAATATTATTCTGTCCGTGGAAAGCTCAAGAAGCAAGAAAGTCAAGGCCATCAGAAGTGATAACGGAACTGAATTTCGAAATCAGATCTTTGACTCATTCTGTGCAAACAAAGGTATTCTTCGGCAATACAGCGCAGCAAGAACTCCACAGCAGAATGATGTTGCCGAAAGGAAGAATCGCACTCTGGTTGAAGCTGCTCGCACAATGCTGATTGAATCAAAGCTCCCGATCATTTTCTGGGCTGAAGCGGTAAATTGTGCGTCCTACATACTGAACCGTGTCCTGATCGTGAAAGACAAGATGAAGACTTCATATGAACTGTATCATGGAAGGAAGCCACTGATCGACTTCTTTAGGCCATTTGGATGTTCGTGCACGTTGTTGAATACCGAAGCTCAAATTACAAAATTTGGAGCTGTCTCCGATGAATGTTTCTTCATGGGGTATTCTTCATCACAAAAAGCTTATCGAGTTTATAACAAACGTACTCGTATTGTGCAGGAATCCTACTATGTGGACTGGCAAGAATCGAACTCTCCAAACACCGGCACTGGACCCGAATGGTTTTATGATTCAGACACATTGTTCAAGTCATTCAATCTTCCTATCCTAGCTGATGCAGAAGATACTCCTCCTCTCGTAACTATCACCCCTCAACCTGATATTCCACAACCTATCCAATCCTCATCCCCACAACCCACTCATCAACCCGATCTTCCATCTTCCTCTCATGAACTACCACAAACCACCGAACCCGCTCCCGCCCACCTTGACTCAAATTTCAAAACCCTAAAAGACCATCCGCATGACCTCGTCACTGGATCGATTACGGATGGAGTGAGGACTCGTCATCAGTCTGGTTTGATTAATGAATGTTTGTTTGCATGTTTTCTGTCTCAGATTGTTCCCAAGAATATAGATGAAGCCTTAGCTGATCCAAGTTGGGTAGATTCCATGCAGGCCGAGCTTCAACAATTCAGAAAGCTAAAGGTGTGGAAATTGGTGGATCTTCCAGAAAATAAAGTTCCTATTGGCACGAAGTGGGTCTTCCGGAACAAAATGGATGATAGAGGTATTGTTATAAGAAACAAATCAAGACTGGTGGTTCAAGGTTTTTATCAGGAAGAAGGCATCGACTATACAGACGTGTTTGCACCGGTTGCACGCATTGAGGCGATCCGAATTTTTCTAGCTCATGCTGCATACAAGGACTTCAAGGTGTTCCAAATGGACGTCAAGTGTGCATTCTTATACGGGGATATTGATGAAGATATTTATGTGCTTCAACCTCCTGGCTTCGAAGATCATGAATTTCCTGACAAAGTCTACAAGCTGGATAAATCTCTGTACGGTCTTCATCAGGCACCCAGAATATGGTATGAAACGTTGACTCAGTACCTATTGGGGAAAGGTTTTACTCGTGGGTCTATCGATATGACGCTGTTCAAGAAAGAGGTGAATGGAGAAATGCTGATGGTTCAAGTGTATGTGGACGATATCATCTTCGGCTCAACCAATGAGAAGATGTGTCGAGAATTTGAGGAATTGATGAAGGAGCATTTTGAAATGAGCATGATGGGGGAGATGAATTTCTTTCTAGGTTTGCAAGTGGAACAAAAGCCTGATGGAATTCTTATTCATCAAGAAAAGTACATTCTGGAGATTCTGAAGAAGTTCAAGATGAATGACGCCTCAGCCGAACTCACTCCCTTCACATCTCAGACATGTTTGACTCCCGACAGTGAAGGAAAACGGGTTGACCAGAAACTGTATCGATCAATGATTGGGTCCCTCATGTATCTCACAGCCAGTCGCCCAGATATCACCTTTGCTGTGTGCTACTGTGCTCGTTATCAAGCTGATCCAAGGGAATCTCATGAAAAGGCGGTCAAACGTATCTTCCGTTATTTGAAAGGATCATCCAGATTGGGCTTATGGTATCCTAAAGGTGGAAGTTTTGAGCTTAATTCTTATTCAGACAGTGATCACGGAGGATGCAAACTCGATAGAAAGTCTGTTTCTGGAGGATGCCAGTTTTTGGGGGAATGCTTGGTTTCGTGGCAAAGCAAGAAGCAAACAACAGTCTCCTTATCTACAGGCGAAGCCGAATACATTGCTGCTTCTAGTTGCTGCTGCCAAGTGCTGTGGATTCAACATCAGATGATGGATTACGGGATTAATTTTCTTCATACACCGTTGTTCTGCGACAACGAAGCTGCCGTCGGAATTTCCAAGAATCCAATTCATCATTCCCGAACCAAACATATTGAAACACGGATTCATGCAATCCGTGATGCTCAGGAAAAAGGGTTTATTGATGTTGTCCCCATTGAAACCAAAGCTCAAAAAGCGGATATTTTTACTAAAACCTTTGATAAACCCCGCTTCTATGAGCTTATTAAAATGCTGGGCATGATAACTTTTTAAATTTTTGGTAAATAAAAAAAAAAAAAAAAAAAGGGGGGGATAAAATAAACCTTTTTGTAAATACTCTTTAAATTTCACTTCATTTTGTTTGTTATTGTCTAAACCTGAATGCCAATTTCATTTTGTCAATGAATCAGGTGACGGTCGGAACTGAATCTGGTTATCAAGAAATCAATGATCATGCAGTTCTCCACAAATGATTTCTGGCCTCTTGTCATCTGAAAATGATCAGGGGAGTATTTTAGTTTCATTTACCTTGCAATTCTCTCTTAACTGCTTTGTGATGTCCTTTCCGTTATTTTGTGGGGGAATTGGGGGTAAATCACACTAAAATACCTAAATTTCATGAATTCGAAGCGGATTTCCTGTCAAACTTTTCTTCGATTGTGTGCCTCCTTTCCTGTGTCTGTATTTCTTTGTTGTGTCAAGTATCGATCGAATCATTTTATTTTGGTTTTATTTACTTTATTGAAAATCCAAAAATAGAGTATTTATGGATTTTGGGGGAAATTGAAGTCCTCTGAAAATTTGATACATAAATAAAATTTCAAAAATGAAAATGAGAAATTGATCCGACCTTGTGAGAAATGATTGTTTATCAACCTGCGTTATCTGCCATGGATAGAGTAAAAATAAAGGCTGCATTGTGCTTGTATGATCTTTGAGTGTGTATGCCTAATATGATATCTATGAGTAGGATATAAACATAACGCTTGCCTGATTTTGCTCTAGTTTTCATTTCTTGATAAGTGTTGCAATGATTCTGCCAATTAAGAGATGTTCTGATGTACGCATGCTTTGCAAATAAGGCTTTATGCCATTTTTACACTCGACTCAGTGGGTCTTCTTTGCGTGCCTAGGCGGCCGACCTGATCACCTGCTGATTGAGTTTTCTGCTTTATTTTCTTGGTGTTTAGTGTATATCATCGGACTTTCTCTGCGTGCCCACAAGCCGACCTGATTGTTGTTGATATACACGATTTCTGCTTTATTTTTCCTTTTTATTTTCCTAAGTGTATCGGGCTTTCTCTGCGTGCTTAGCGGCCGACCTGATTGCTGTTCTCTTAGGGTTCTGCTTTATTTTTGCATGAAACATCATGAACGTATATCTCATTTGAAAAAGAATTAAAAGAAAAATAATGATCAATATGATGACTTGTTAACATCTTTGATAGAGTGAGGCTGGGTAATCAGTGCTTGATTAATATACCTTAAGCATATCCAAAAACGTTAAATACTATTAGTGCATGCTTAATATCAATGTGATGCATTCGGGATCTGCTTGACGTGCATGCTGATTAAAATTGAAATTGAAATGTGCATGATGCGTATCGGTTGATGTGATCTCACGTCTGGATCTTTCTCACAAATTAAATTAGTATCTGCTTGTATAGTTGTTCTAATTTACATTTGAAAAAGCTCAAAAGATTTTCTGTCTGCGTTATTTTTGATAAGATCGATACTTTGTAAATAATTTGTCGTTTTGTGTGTGTTTGTCGGTTTTCCAAAAGTCAAAATCAAAACTTGGTCAAAATTGAATTTTAGGGTTTCAGCGAAACTAAGTTTCGCTCCGTTAATTTCGCCGCATGGGCTAGCGAATCTGTCTGTTTCGTTACCGGCGAAACTGTTTTATTTGATTTTGGGTCGAGCGAATCTGCTCTTTCGCTCTGGCGAAACTATTGTTACGCCGAGCGAAATTACGGGCGAAACTGCCCTCGTATATATACATCCATCGTGTCTCTCGGTCAGCATCACCGAAACCCTAACCTCACTTAAACTCGCAAACACTCCTCGCGAAACTGCAAAATCGCCACAACTGTTTCATAACATCTGTCAATCTAAACGTTAATCGGCCCAAGGTAGTGTAATTCTTCAGTGTTCTTCCGGTTTTTCGCAACCTTTACCGCATCAGAAATCAAATTTTTTGGGGGTTTTTCAGTCGAATCGTCAATGAGGGTCATAGGTGTTTTAAATGGATGTTATAACCGTTTTGAAAGTGGCATTGTACTCGTCTTGTGGTGTTTATGGTGTGTATAGGTTTGGATTGCGAAAACTGGGCTTAATACGAGTTTCGGCCATTTAAATTTCAAAATTCGCGTCCAGCGAAACTGCTGGTTCGTCCAGCGAAACTGAACGAAAGTTCACAGTCTCGAGCGAAACTGTCTAGCGGCCATGCCAAAATTTCGCTGACAGTTTCGCCGTGATACGCAGCGAAACTGCTGTTTCGCCCTCAGCGAAACTACAATTTCGCAGCGAAACTGCAGTTTCTCGGCGAAACTGACCTAGTCAGTGTCGCCGAGACCAATGTCGCGAATCTAACTGTTTCGCCGTGTGCGACACTGTGATTTTTTTTTAGCGAAAATATAATTTCGCAGCGAAATTAACAAATTTTTCAAAAAAATTCAATTTAATTCATTTTAAATTCTTTTGAACTCACAAAATCCTCGTTTCGTGTGCAGACAATGTCTAATCTTAAACACGATCCTCGAAGCAATGTCACTGCCTGGCTGAATGATAACCTAGACAAATCTACCGGTTTCCGAGACTGTATAAAGTGGCTCAAACAATCTTGCATTCATTATGCCATCTCACACTCTACAATCATTGATGAAAGGCACATCAAAGACTTCTGGCTGTCTGCAGTATATGACATCAAAGCCACTCCTGAATGCATTCGTGCTAGGGTCATGCAGAAAGATATCGTCATTACCATGAAAACCATCGCTGAAGCACTTAAACTAGAAGAGGATGTTGGTGATGCACCCAAGTTGAATGACGTGGATGTATTGAAGGGTTTTGAAAAGCACATGGGTTATGAAGGAGGCCATTTGTGGAAGAATAAGAAAGAGATTAAGAAGTCTTACATGTCTAAAGAATGGAGATTCATCGCTCACGTCATCATCTCCTGCATTGATGACAGAAAGGGAGGGTCAGATGGATTGAATTTGAACTGGGCAGAAGCAATGTTGCTGTTGTGTAAAGGACAGAAGGCTAACATCCCTCAGAGAATATTTGAAGCTATGGTTGCGAATATTCAAGCTCTGAAGAAATCCAGGTGGCTTCTGTACCCAAGATTCCTGGAGATGATTATAGAACATTTAGAACCTGAGCTGCCGAAGCAAAGCACAGCACTTGTTATAAATCCTATGCACTCAAGGATTCTATCTGATTGTTGTGCTGTAAGAGAGGATTTTTCTGGGCATACCACCTATTTAATGAAACATATGTATTCTGAAGAAAGATATGAATACATCAAGAAGCTGATCGAAGACGAAAACAAAAGAAAAACTCAAGGTAAGGCTAAGTGAGAGTGTTAAAGGGAAAACGGAAACAATATGTGAGGGGTTCGGGGAAGGAAGCTGGAGATGAAATTGAAGATGAGCTCGAAAGTCTATCTCGTCAAGGAAAGAAGGTCACTCAAAAACAAAGTGTTCCGACTGAAGATGAGCTGAGAGCTTCAAAGAAAAGAAGAATAGATCCCAGAGCTGAATTAGACGAAGACATCATCAGAGGTGTAAATACCTCTTTGTCAAATGAATTGGGCATGATTAAAACCAAGCTGGTTAACTCTGAAATTCGGGAGAAGGAGAAAGATAATCAGATCAAACACATGAATGAGATCATAGCCAAACAATCTTCCTTGATCAAATTTTTGATGGTAGAATTGAACGATATCAAGAAGCATCTGAACATGCCTGGTATAATGAGTGATGCTGAGATTGAATCAGTTAATGACATCTTAAAGGACACATCCGGAACAGCCGGTGGAAGTGGTTCTGGTGAAGCTGATAAAGCAGGAGGAAGTGGATCTGGTGGAGTTGGAGGAAGTGGTACAGGTTTGAATGATGCTGATGACAGTGGAGCTCCCAATGCTGAAGACTTGGAGGCTATCAATGTCAGTGATGCTAATCTATTTAGTACTGAAACAGAACAACCACAGCCAGAGATTGTCCAAGCCAAATTCGTTTTAATTGATGAAGAAGAGGAAGAAGCTGAAATTGACGATCACTCTGAGCCAATAAGCTATGAATGGAAAGAGCATGGTCTTACTTATCTAGCGAAGATTAGCTCTGTCAGTGAAGAGGTTCTCGAGTTTAACAGAGATGATTGGTTCAAGAAACCTGAGCTTGTGGATCAGACTCCCTTATTTCAAAACATCTCTCAACCCAGCAGAAAAGAGTCTGATCGTCACATTATAAGCTGGAAATTCAATTCGTCCGTTCGTGCCTTCATGATTAAGAGAAGGGGAGGTAGCATTTCCTATCTTCACAAACGTGAAAAATTCCAGACCCTGCCCAGATGGGATTTAAGAAGGTTGTCTGAGCTCCCCCTCATTGATGCTGATAAAGCAGAAAGGGCTGGCAACTTGGTGAAGCATTTGCAGCTAGCCGCAAAAGACGACTTCGTATCGTTTGGATTTATGAAAGGCCAAAGGATCAAGTCTAAGACTAGAATTGATGCAGCAACAGGGAAGCCAAAAGTCCATCTTAAATTCAAGCCTGCAAAGACAATGACTAGAATCAGAATACCAGATCAAGAGCCTTCCAGACTGCAAAATTTCAAGAAATGGTTTTACGATAACCAGACAGGTGAAGCAGTTATCCGAATCGGAGAAAGTGATGAGATCAGGCTGTTCGACCCAATGGAGGTTTTCTCCTTCAGTAATGACGATCTCAAGACATTATGTGAAAATCCTATCAAACACGGGGCTGGCGATGACACTGCTGAAGAAGCAAACCTGTTTGTGAGGGTTGCCAATAAAGCCCGAGGAATTATCAAGGAAATAAAGGATTTAGCAGACAAAGTCAAGGCTGCTGAAGATCAAATGGAAGAAGATCGGGATCTAGCGAATCAAATGAACAAATCATTAAGCGGACTTGGAGAATCTTCTCAAGTCCCAGATCCAGAGACTGCTGTCCCCGCCACTGAAGAGACAATCAAACTGGGGGAACCAGAGTCTGTAACCCCAGGTGCTGATGAAACAACAATTGTGGGGGAATCTGAAGAAAATGTCCCCGTTGCTGACACGACAACTACTTTGGGGGAATCAGGGACTCCTGATTTGAATCAGGAGCCGAACCAGAATGAAGCCGATGCTGACAAGTGAAGATCCTGTGGCTGAATCCCTCCCTAGGGGGAATATTGAAGATCAATGTAGGGAGGAATTCATCTATTGTTTAGTTTCATTGTAATAGTTTAGTTTCTCGTAAATGTTAGATTTTGGTAGGCTAGCGAAACTGTAAGCTACCGAGCGAAACTGTAGTTTCGCTCGGTACCTAGATTAGACTGTCTCAGTGACAGTTTCGCTTGGCCAGCGAAACTGCCAGCGAAACTGTTCACTGGACAGTATATATGCGCAGCCATTGTGCAGCCATTTGTAACTTTCTCAAGATATTGAACCCTAATACAAGAAATCTTCATTTGGTGAGTTTTGGTGACGGCTAGGAGCTTATTTCAGTATATTGTAGCTTGTTTATCATCATTTATCAATCTATTGGTTCATATTGAGATTGTTCAAGGCTAGAAAACCATTTTAGTCATTGGAAATCTTATATTGTGTTGTTTATTTGGTTTTCTTCTCAAAAACACCTTCATTTGCACTGATAAAGATCAGTGAGGACCAACAGATAGTCTGCGGGAATATGCAGAACGCGTATAGAACCGAGCCGAACTTTGTCACGAACAAAATGAATATCAATTTCCACGTGCTTCGTTCGTTGATGCTGAACAGGATTACCCGAAAGATAGACCGCCGAGACATTGTCACAGAAAATGATGCTAGCGTCTTTTGTAGGAACCGAAAGCTCGAGCAAGAGATTACGCAACTAGGTGACTTCGGCGGTTGTATTAGCGACCCCTCTATATTCTGCTTCGGCACTTGATCGTGATACGGTGTGTTGACGTTTAGAAGACCAGGAGACCAGGTTATCTCCAAGAAAAACACAGTATCCCGATGTAGATCGTCTGGAGTCCGGGCACCCGCCCCAGTCCGCGTCAGAGTAGGCCGTGAGTTTAACGGATCTGGAGGGTGTGATACACAAGCCATGCGAAACAGTACCCCGTAAGTAACGCAAGATGCGTTTTAAAAACTGAAAGTGTGGTTCCCGTGGGTCGTGCATAAACAAACAGACCTGTTGAACGGCGTAGGAAATGTCAGGCCGCGTAAATGTCAAATACTGGAGGGCCCCGACTAGGCTTCGATATAAAGTTCCATCGGGCAAAAGAGAGCCAGCTGTGGCACTTAGCTTCGAGTCCGTATCACAAGGGGTGGCGGAAGGCTTACAGTCGAGCATGTTGGCGCGCTCGAGAATGTCCGAGACGTAACCTTCCTGTGATAAGAATAAACCCCCAGATTGATGTGTAACCTGTACCCCCAAGAAATGATGTAACCGGCCCAAGTCAGTCATTGCGAATTCCTTGGATAGGGACCGAATTATCTGCTGTAGAAGACTGTCATCGGAGGCCGTAAGTATTATGTCATCGACATATAAGAGAAGAAATGCCATCCGAGTGCCCTTCTTGAAAATGAAAAGGGAAGTGTCGCTAGCTGCACTTGTAAAACCACGAGATAATAAGAAATTAGCAAACCGGTGGTACCAAGCGCGTGGTGCCTGCTTCAACCCGTAAAGTGATCTGCGAAGCCTGCAAACATAAGAAGGGTTAGAAGCATCTCGAAAGCCGGGGGGTTGGTGCATAAAGACCGTCTCCTTGAGATCGCCGTGTAAAAAAGCGTTTTTAACGTCAAGTTGATGTATCGGCCAAGATCTAGATACTGCAAGGCTGAGAACGGTTCGTATAGTTACCGGCTTAACAACGGGGCTGAATGTTTCGTCACAGTCTAACCCAACCCGTTGTGATTTCCCATTAACGACCAACCGTGCTTTATAACGCTCTAATGCCCCGTTAGCATGAAATTTGTGCTTATATAACCACATGCAATTGATAATATGAGCATCGGGTGGCCGCGGTACGAGATCCCAAGTATTACTATCCATTAAAGCTTTGTACTCGTTGTTCATGGCAGCGTGCCAATTAGGATCCGAGAGGGCGGTTTGAAGGTTCTTGGGAACGGGTGAGATGGGTGGGGGTGAGGCGGTGTGCAGGTTAAGTGGTTGGCAGGGTTTGAGTGAGCCGGTGCGGGTACGGGTGACCATCGGGTGAGCGGAAACGGGTGGTGGCGGAGGAGGTACGGTGGTGACGGGGGGTGGAGGAGTTGGCAGATGGGCAGGAGAGGAGGTGGATGGCGAGGAGTGAGCAGGGGAGGTGGGAGGGGTAACCGTAGGTGTGTAAGGTGGGGTAGATTATGGTGTGGGGGGTGTTGGGGTGGGGGCTGGAACAGGGGGTTGTTGAGTAGTAGGGGAGGGGGTGGGTGGAGGGCTGCGATGGAAGATAAGTGGGGATGGGTCTTCGTGAAGGGCGGAGTAATCGGGTGGGGTGGTGGCACGTTCTTGGAAGGGGAAGGAGGACTCGTCAAAGGTGACGTGTCGAGATAGGATGACTCGACCGGAGTCAAGGTCAAGACATCGATAGCCCCGGTAGTCGGGCGGATAGCCGAGAAAGACACAACGTGTGGAGCGTAAGGCTAGTTTATGTGGACGGGTGGCGGATTGGTTTGGGAAGCAAGCACATCCGAAAACACGAAGGTGATCATATGTGGGCTCTTTGAGGTAGAGGGCAGAAACGGGGGTGCGGTTACTAAGAACTTTGGTGGGGAGGATATTGTGAAGGTATGCCGATGTGTGAAGGGCTTCGACCCAATACTCAGGAGGGATAGAGGCATGGGTGAGAAGACATAGCATGACTTCATTGAGGCGACGGAGCATGCGTTCGGCTTTCCCATTTTGTTGGGAGGTTTGGGGGCAAGAAAAGCGAAATTGTAAGCCATGGAGGGAAGCAAAGTCTTTAAATTTTGTGTTATCAAATTCGCCACCCATGTCGCATTGAAAAGATTTGATGTCATGATGAAATTGGGTTTTAACAAAATTGTGAAACTGTCGAAATTTGATGAACGTTTCAGATTTGAATTTTAGCGGAAAAACCCATGTATAGTTGGTGAAATCATCTATAAGGACCATATAATATTTATAACCTTTGTGGCTCAAAATGGGGGAGGTCCATAGATCACAATGCACAATATCGAAAGGCATAAGAGTATTAGACAAAGATAAAGTAAATGGCAAACGTTTATGTTTAGATAACTGGCACGAAGTGCAAACCGAAAAAGGACTAATCTTATTACAAGAAATAAAATGAGAAGTGCGAAGATAGTTGATGACATGTAGTCCTGGATGACCAAGACGAGCATGCCAAGAGGGTGTTGCAGACGTAGTCAGCAACAATGTTGCGGGATCGGCGGAAGCATTGGTGACGGGGTAGAGGGCGCCGGAACTATTGTGGCGGCTCAAAGTCCTCCCACTCTTGTAGTCTTTCACAGAAAAACCAAACGCATCAAAACAAATAGAAACGGAATTGTCAGTAACAAAGCGACGGACCGATATAAGATTTTTAATTATGTTTGGCGAGTAAAGAACATTATTGAGTTTAAGGTTTGAGTCGTTTAGGGTGGTGTTCCCGGATCCTTGAATAGGTATAGCTTGGCCATTTCCAACGAGCATAGATTTAATGGTAGAAGCACAAGGGGAAGTCATACCTGGGTTGGTGCTAAGATGATGAGTTGCCCCTGAGTCCATATGCCATTGACTATTATCTGGTTCGTCTAAGGTAACGGCTTCAAAATCATAGCCAAGTTCGGTAGGTTCCAGCGGGTTCACCTCTGCAAGATTAACTTGGGCCCCGGATTCTGTTGAGGCTGCTTCGGTTGCGGCATCCATGGGGCAGCCCAACCCTGTTGGGTCGGATATGGGCAAGGAGGGGGGGCCCAATAAGGAGGCCAGTAAGGCGGCATGGGCCAGGAGGGCTGCTGCCGAGATGGGCCAGCAGAGGGCCCGCGAGTAGGAGCATCGACAGGCTGCTGTTGGGCCTGGGAGGATGGGCCAGATCTATTTTGCGACTGGCGCTTGGGCTGCTGCTGTGGTCGACGAGACTGCTGCGGCTGACGAGGCTGGGACCGAGGCTGGTCACGGCGTTGAGGCTGATCAGCGGGACGAGAAGAGGCCGCGAGGGCAACCATAGGTGTGGCGTCACGAGCATGTTGACGCTGCTGCTCGAGTTGAAGCATACTGCATGCGGTCTCCCATGCGGGAAGTTGTTGGTTGATAGTAGACCCGACGGTGTCGTACTCCGGTGGTAACCCGCGAACGAGATGAAGGACCAACCGACTGTTTGACACGGGGCTGTCAACGTCAGAGAGCTTCGTAGCAATCTCCTTGAGTTTCTGGAAATAGGCTTCAAGGGAAGGAAGAGCAGACATCTTGAGATTAATAAACTCGTATTCGAGAGCGGCGGCACGAGAACCCTTATTATTGAGGAAAATTTCCTTGAGACGAAGCCATGCCGCACGAGCGGTGGATTCATCTTCAACGATACGCACCAAGTACTCGTTAGACAGAGTCCCGTAGATCCACTGTAAAACGAGTGCATCAAGTTTGCACCATTGATCATACTCGGCGGAGTCTTCGGCCGGTGGCGGCGTACCGTCAACATGCGAGACCACGTCATGAGCCTTGGCGTTAAGCATGAAAAGCTTGACCCAAGTGGAGTATGTGATTGTGACGCCATCAAGAACTTTCACACGAAGTTGAATGTTCGTGACGGTGTAGGCAGAATGAAGGGGTGCGGCGGGTGTTTTGTTGGGGTTGCTGGTTTCGGGTTTGTCGTGTTCGTCGACCATGGTCACAGGATCGGATCTCCGGGAAGAAAAACGGCGGCCGGAAGTCCCGTAGGAAGGCTAGCGGCGGCAAGCTTTTCTAGGGTTTGGGAGAGAGGTATGATACCATATAAGTGAATCGATATTCATTCCTATCAAAGGATACAATACTTATAATACAATAGCCTAACTAACCTAGAGATAACTAAGGAAAGGATACAAATATAAATACAAGATAATATACAAATATATATTAACTAATACTTTTCTTCAAGTCGTTAATTCTAAGCCCTTCCAGCCTTAAGAGATCAAGTTTCGCATCGGCCCAACTATCCAATTCCCTCTGATCTAATTGTCTCAACTACGAATCAGAATCGAATTGATTACACTTCTCCAACAACTCAATCTCCAAACACCTATCCTCATCCTTAGATTTAACATTCTAGGACTTTATTGCCCCTTTGATCAATTTAAGCTTATCATGCAGTCGCACATCCGACCTACCATTACAAACAAACGGGGAGGCTGCCACAACCACCATCTCATGAAAACCATCCTTCTTTAACCAAGATGAGAAAAGTGGAAGGGGATCAGGCTATAATCCAAATTTGAAGACTTTAATAAAAGAGGATTATGATCCGACCATAGCCGGGGAAGAGCTTGCAAAGAAGCCTTAGGCCATCGATCAAAGAAGTCATTACACCCAAGAAATCTATCCTATTTACTGAAATTCAACCATCTTTCGTTAGAGAAAGTAAAAGATGAACCTCCCATGGAATATTCCTGAAGACCAGAACAAAAGATAAAATCGTTGAACCTCAAAACCCGGCCTTTCTTCCTCATTCCGAACCTCATTGAAATCCACCTGACCACCCACCACCCATCTCGATTGGCCATAAGACGTAATAAGCTACCCCACAAAACCCTCTTTCTCGCCTCCCCTTGAGGTGCATACACATTCACGATATTACATTTTTGCTCAGAAGTCAAACACACCCCGGACGTCATCAGAAAATTCTCATATCTAACCACCTTAAGTAGCTGAAATAGCGACAGGTCCCATAGACTCAAAATACCTCCAAATCTCCCAGTCGCCGGAACCCACTCCCATGCCACCTGTTTCGAACCCCATAACCCCAAAACGGGGAGAGAATCTTGTTGATCTTGTTGATCCACGAGATCTTCACCTTATTCCCCAGGCCACGACAATTAACCGAAAGAAAATCCATTTAATCAAAGCTGACTACACCATCATTCAACACAAGGTCATTCACTATCTCTTCGCATTGCATTAATTGGATACCAATGAGAGCAGCCGCCTAGAGGGAGTTAACTACCTCATCTGCAAGCGCTAAATCCTTACTCATCTAGGATGCATCAACCTTCTCCCTCTGATCAGAAGCAATAACTCCGCCAAACCCCCTCACATCAACCTCCCCCAATGGCACAGACTTCGAAGGAGTCAAGGGGGAAGATCTTCTCATGTCCCTGAATCGGACTTTGGGGTTATCCATTAAATAAGACTTAGGTGGAAAAACAGGTGGAGGAAAATTAAGATCCCTTGTGTCCAATAAGAACTTAAATTTCTTTTTAGGCCCACCAGAATCCTCCAGGCCCAAGTCACCCTCCAACCCAATCCGATCAGACCTACTACGAGGCCCAAGAATATTCCTTTATCTCACCCCGATGTTTCCGATTAGGTGGGCGTGTGATGTCATGGGGTCATAGTCGTGGATACAAGGAACGACCTCTCACAGTTTACGTTTGAAAAACCAAGCGTGTTATCAAAGTTGCAGCGGAAATCATATTAAAGATAACATTGTTTTACAACATGAAAATAAGAGACATTAAAATAGAAATTACGATTGTTCAGGATTTATTTAGTTAGAAAAAGGGTGAGCATGACTCCATTCTTTTTACAGGCCCTAATGCTTGACGATCCCATTTGCATACCGAGGGTGAACTAGATACCTGAGAAATTCATGAGTTTAAAAGATCAACGTAATGTTGTGATGTTAGTCCAATTTGTCGTTTTTATTGTGCTTATTTTGTTATATTTATTTACAATAATGGTTGGATTACATGGCATTTTCACGGGTTTTTGTATTATGAGGTACCACGAGCTTAAGTAGCTAACAATGGAGTTTTATGAAGAACTGGAAGCTGCTGGTACAAGGATCGAGAATTGAACCGGAACGAGTGAAGACTTAGAAGAAAATCAAGAAAGTTCCTGAGATTCAGATCTGGGCGGTACGCCCAGAAGTGAAGATAATAGGGCGTTACGCCCTAAAGTTTAGAGAGCGGCCGAAGATTTGCAATCCGGGCGGTACGCTCAGAATCCCCAACTTTGGGGCGGTACGCCCCGAATTGGTCGGCAGAAGTTTTAGATTAGGGTTTTCTATTTAAACTTGTTTGTTAAGTTATTTTGAGAATCAATCTTCATTGTGCGACCAGAGGCTTAGGGTTTGCGAACTTCACCTTGCTTTGGAGTTTTTTGAGAGATTTGAATCATTCGGTACGTTAGTTTAATGCAATCTTTCAATAAAATCATGTATGTTTCATTAGCCATGTCCGGCTAATCCACCACTAACCTCTTTTGGTGATTGGTTGGTGGATTCGTTCTATGATTAACCTATTTCTTAACTAGTTATTCCGGAATACTTGCTACCGTTGAATACCTACATGCGGAATTGTTAAAATCAACTAGTAATCTAGGGTTTTAGTGGTCCACTGTTTATTGATCTAGCACTTTCTTGCGGCAGGACTAATCAGCCCATTAGGAAACTAGATTATTAGGTCAAGGAAGCAATTGGGGGGCATGTCTATGTGTCACGGTTAAGGAATTCGGTTTTTCTAGATCGGTAGCCAACCAGGATCCAGAAGTGGTTAGATTCGTCTCATTTGAATTCAATTAAGTTTTTAGGTTAAAGTTAGTTAATTTGTTAGTTAAATCACTCAATCAATCAAAACAGCCAAGTGGCATCCTTAGTTAATTTTAGGTAATCAGTAAAGTTAGTTAATTTAGTTAATCAATTAGTCAATTTCCACATATTCCCTTGGTTCGATAACCCTAACTTACCACTACTACAAATCAATTTAGTTGGGGATTTGAAACGGCCTGACAAACCGTTATCAAATTGGCGCCGTTGCCGGGGAATTAGTGCGCTTTTTGATTTGTTGATATTTGTTTAATTTACAATTTTTGCTTCATTTTTCAAAAAATTCAAAAAAACCCAAAAATAGTGTTTTTATTCAATTAATTACTTTCTGCAACTAAAAAAAAAAAAAAAAAAAAATTTAATTTTTTTTCCGAAATCAATTTCTGGGCGGTACGCCTGGAAATCTTAAATCCTGGGCGGTATGCCTTGGGCACTTTTTCACAGAAAGTTTTGAGATTTTTGACCGTCCAAGTTTCGATTTTTTCTGTTCTATTGCATTATTTACACCTCCTGGAACAGTGCTGCGTAATTGGTTTGCTTGTTTGTGACCGATTTTGCAGGTTTTAGGTGAAATTGCATGCATACGCGGCATTCCCGCAAGACATCCCCGCTGATTTACAATCCGGAGATTGAGAGAACCGCTCGGCAGAACCGAGCAGAACAGAGAAACAAAAGAGAAATGGAGGGCCAGAATCCCAATCCCAACCAACCACAAAACCAAAACCAAAACCAAGATCAAAATCCACACCCCAACCAAAACCCAAATCACAACCAAAACCCGAACCCAAATGAGAACCTCAATCAAAATCCCAACCAACCACAGAACCAAGCCCAGAATGAACCAGTGGACCCTGCCATGCCACAAAATATTCCTCCGGGTCATATTCCACCATTTCGGGTGCACGGGCACAATTCTTTACCATCCCTTTCCCCCAAATCTTCATACCATGAGGAGGAAGGTTACCACTACCAGGCTAGACAACCAAGTCCACCTCGCCAACAACAACAACCCTTATTCCGCCGAGCCCCACCTCAACAACCTCCCCCACCACAAAACCACTTTCGACAAAATCCCGTGTATGAGGAGCAGTGGGGGCATGATTGGTACGACCCAAATGAAGATGAAGATGGATATGGGTATAGAGAGGAACCACCAGTTGACATTCCAAGGAACAGAGCACGAGCTCCACAGGCTAATGTTGCCCCACACGGAAGAAGAGCTTCCCCCCCAAGAGGAGTTCCACAATTCAACCATGGGGGAGCTCGTCTTCAAATGGAAGGAGGAGTCCCACGATTGGTAGAAAATCCGCCAGTTCAGGGAGTGGCTAGTCACTTTAAGCCAATCGTTGTACCGAGTGCATCTGCGGTAGTCACCCCAATCGGAGCGAACAGACGAGCTTTTGAGGTTCGACCTCAATACTTGAGTCATCTACCAGAATTCTACGGGAAAAGAACCGAAGAACCATATCATCACATTCATAGCTTCGAGTCAACATGCATACCTATTGGAGCAACGGGGTTCACACAGGACGAGGTCAAGCTAATGCTTTTCCCGTATACCCTCAAAGATCGAGCAAGGAGATGGTTCGAGAGTCTAACTCCCAGTAGCATCTATACTTGGGTGCAATTGCAAGAAGTGTTCCTTGAAGAATACTTTCCGATGAGCAAAACCAGTGAGGTCAAAGAAGAGATCCGGTCCTTCCAGCAGCACACCGGGGAACCATTTCATGAGGCGTTCACTCGGTTCAAAGACTTGTTGCGCAAGTGCCCACATCATCGAATCGACACTTGGGATCTCATCAAGGCATTTTATGATGGTCTCCTCCCAGAAGACATCAGAGATCTGAACTCCATCAGCAATGGGACATTCCTAACCAATACGGAAGAGGTAGATTGGGGGCACATGGAGAGGTTGAGTGCCACATCAAAAAGGCTTGCTCAGAATGGGAGAAGATCGCGATCCGCAGCGGTCAAATCGGTTGATTATGAGGCAGAGGAACGCATTGAGAAACTTCGCCAACAGACACTCCTCTTGGAAAAACAAGTAGCCCAAATGAAGTTGGGGGGTGCATCAGAAGAGGTGAAGGCTAGTGCACAATTTCCGGTGTGCACGGGTTGTGGCGAATTAGGCCACTCGGTGGATGCATGTTCCACCATGGTTCAGCAAAGCGAAGATGTCAATTATGTCCAGGGAGCGATGAATTCCAACACTTACCATCCCAACCTTCGCAACCACCCAAATTTCAGGTATGGCAATGCTAATAATCAGTTAAATCCTAACTTTCAAACTTCTAATGTGCAGGGTGGAGCTTCAACACAATATCAAGGCCGAGCATCCGGTTACAACCAAGGGGGCTATCAACGGAACACCTACACTCAAGGTGGAAATCCTCCCCAGGGAAGCTACCCACAAGCTCAACCGACACCGGAAGATGGGATGCAAGTGCAATTTGCCGCCTTAATGGAGAAAATGAACTCACTCGTAGATGGTCAAAAGCAGATAGTCGATGAGCAAAGACAGTTGTCCGCCAGCCACAGACAGTTGACCGACAAAGTTCAGGGGTTTGACCGGAGATTTGAGCTCCAAGACAAGACAATGGGAGCATTTCAGAAACAGTTGGGTCAACTAGCTGCTGAGAATTCAAGACGAGAGCCAGGTAAGTTGCCTAGTGATACTAACATTAATCCAGCTCACCAAGCTTCTTCTTCAGGTGTCAAGAATGTCTGAGGAATTCCTATTAGTGCAATCAACATGTTGGTAGACAGTGACGAAAGTGAGGATGAGGAAGAGTTCGAAGAGTTGAAGACACCATT